>NQII01000568.1:794172-983995 GCA_002778355.1 Clitarchus hookeri
GTATATATACAGGAGCCACGGAGGACAGTTAAGTCAGTTACGCGACAGTTAAGAGAGTTACGCGAGAGTGAAGGGCAGTTGAGGCCAGTTACGCGAGAGTTACGAGACGTTTACGATGGAGTAGCAGCGACAAGACAGTTACGACGGAGTCGGGAATTAAGTCGGAGTCACGAGAGAGTCAGATACGAGGAACGACGAGGAGGGAACTGCACGTCCAGGGATTGAGTCCAGGACTTCCCGGGAGAGACACAGAGACAGCACGACAACGCCAGCCCCCAACATTGAGGTAATTTCAGCAACCCGCCGAAACCNAATGTTATCATATTACATTTGAACATCATTATGTTCTTAAATTAAATGTAACTAATTTATACAGCCAAAGTATATTACAATAAACAACACAAGCTCTACAGTCCTATTGTCTTTGAAAAGAATATAAACAATGTCCATTCTTTAACAACCTCTATCCAACCAGAGCTATTCTTCAGGTCTGAGGCACAGATTTACTGGAGCACTATAGATGACAGTGGCATGTATATCCAATGCCACACCACCTCAATGAACAAGGCAATAAATTGGAATTAATTTCTTCAGTTTCCATGTGCAAGTATGAGACAAATGTTGATCTACATACTCCAGACAGCAAACCTACATGGTAACTGTTTACTTTAAATACTTTATTCATAAATATTTAGTCCAGTGCATACAAATGTGATACATACATAAAAGCATTTTTAACATTTTCCCGATTACAAGCAAAGTCTTTTTACATTACTTGTTACCAGAAATAATTTTTTGAGTTAATATTCTACACGAGTGTGCAGACTGGAGCATGGGCACCGTAACATAATTTCAAAGTGACTACTTATGTGTAAATATCAAACATTTTAAATCTTAATTAGCCTCCAGGTATTTAGACATTAAGAATTATTTAAATTACAACTTAAATTTGTATGGATTGTTTGTTCCACTAGTTCTAGTATTGTAAATAGAATAAGGTGATTAGTAAGGAATAATAACATAAAATATTTGTTTGTTGCCAAATTNCTAGTTCTAGTATTGTAAATAGAATAAGGTGATTAGTAAGGAATAATAACATAAAATATTTGTTTGTTGCCAAATTGTATGTATGTGTGAGTGTACATACACATATATATACACATATGCACTCTCATTTGCAATAAAAAATTTGTCACTCTGAAGGTGCTATTGCAGGGTCACATAAGTGGGTACAGGCACAGGACATGATCAAAATATTGGAACACCCCAAGCATATGTTGCAGGGGACCAACACTTACAGGATGCACTTAGGATGGTGTTGGACCACCCGTAGTACGGAGACAGGCCGCAATATGGTCAAGCATAGAGGCATACAGACATCTGATGTTCTCCTGAGGAAGATCCTGCCACGGCTGGTACAACTGACCCTCAAAATCCGCCATACCACTAGTCCGAAGTTGCTGTCCAATCTGGTTACAAATTTTCTCGATGAGCGAGAGGACTGGGAACCTTGCTGGTCAAGGAAACATGTTGACATCACAAAGGCAGATCAGAGATACCTGTGCTGTGTGAGGCCGGGCATTATACTGCTGGAAAATTAGGTGTTCAAGCTGCACCAGAAAGGGGAACGCACATGGTCACACAATTTCCATTAGAGTTCCTTTAATCACCACCAGTTGGGTGCGGGAATATTAGGAAATGGCACCCCACATCACGACACCTCTCAATGGGGCACTGCAATGAAATGTGGCTCATGGTGCTGGCCAGGACATCTCCACACTTGAATTCAGCGGTCGTCTGTATCCATACAGAGCCGTGGTTCGTCACAGAACACCACCCATTGCCAATCCACAAACTGCCATGCTACCTGTTCCCAGCAGGTAACATGTAATTGGCATTGCTCACGTCTTAATGGTAGACGTTTGTAAGGTACGCCACGACAACAGATCCCCTCTGTTGGCCACCTCGATACGGTACTGGTGGACACAGGCATATCCCCTGATGTCATAACATGTCCCTGGATGATGCGCAGCAACACCTGTGGAGTTCTTACAGCCTGTCACACGATAAAACAATCCTCCCTGCAGGTGGTCCACCAGGGTCGACCCGAGCCTTCCTGACAGGTGCGTATACCCTCCTGTGCCCACTACATCCAACACCTACTCACAGTGTAGACAGAACAGTTTGAGTGGCGAGTAATGCGCCGAAACTTCCAACCTGCCTCTTGGAGGCCAATGATGCAGCCCCTTTTAAATTCATAAAACTGGACAAAGGCTTGTTGGATGCACCTTCTAGACATGCTGCATGTTCACTGAACTTGGCTTTGTGGCTCACACTGCTACTATGGTCTTATTCGGTGTCTTGCAGCTATGAATGATGGAGTGACATGTATGGCCCCTAGTGACACATCTGCACAAAGCAAACCACATTAAACACAAATGGAATACATATGGAGTTATGACGATACTGTATGGCAACCTTTGTTATACCCACACAATTTGTTCATGGTGACTTTTTTGTACTGTAGGAAATTTACTGTGGTTCATTTAATTGTCAAGCACTATGCAATTTTAGACAAACAACATGGAAATTAATTTGTGTGCTAGATTGTAGTAGGATAAATTCACACTTACAAAGCACACAAGAAACAACAGTACACAAACCCACAGATCAAGACACTTTCATATACGACACGAACATGCATTCACAACAATAAAGCAAAAACTAAATACAAAACATAGCACTTGCAGATAGTTTTCATGGTTTATTTAAGTGTCGAAAGAGGGTAATAAAAATTATGCTGATAGCAAATGAAAATTGAATGAAAAATATTCATTTAAATCTGGGTTTCTCGGTTTTAAGTACCACCCCATTTACAAAAAGATAAATTAATGGGGCTAATGGAAAAACTGAAGTGATCTCAACCTGTAAGTTAAGTTAAATGCAAGTTCAAAATTAATCTAAACTAAAACACATGAAAAAAAATATTCTACAAATAAAATGTTCTTTCAATTACAATTACTTATTTCCTTCAAAATCTCAAAGTTGTTAATTAAATACTGCATTGATTATGCCAACTAGCATCAGAAGGTAGAGTAAATCCCAAGAACTCTGGGTCACACTAAAAATGATAAATAAATTCAGAAATTTACTTGAATTTACAGGAAAGTCAATTGTGTATTAACTGGAACAAAATACTGACACCTAGTGGCCCTTCTAGCTGTACACAAACAGTGGCATTACTATTACAAAAAAGCATTAAGACTGAAGTAGCACACTTAATCTGTAAGCCAGGAATCTGCAGTAGCCTCTAATTGAGGAAGGCTTTAGCTATTAGATCACACTGCAGAACGGAAAGCCATCAGACGCCTCCAGAATAACATGGCTGTAATCATATTGCCGAGGCTCCACCACAGTAATTATCAACAGACAAGACTACATACTTGAAGCAAAAACCAACTGGAGGACACATTCACCTACAGACTCCTGCCAGAAGACTCTACAACCAAATTCTGTGACCACACACCTACGGAACGGATCTAGACTCACCTTCATTCAACCGTACGTACCAATGCTCCCATCGTACATCAAGGACACCGGTCACTTCTTAGAACGCCTGAGAAATCTGTACACCATCCCTCAAGATGCTTACCTGGTCACAATAGATGTCACTTCATTTTACACCAATATTCTCCACACATCAGAACTGTCAGCAATAAAATTATATCTTAACCATAAGCCTCCCAACAGCAAACCTTCCACAGCATTTCTGGTAGAACTGGCAAGACTCAAACTTAAAAAAAATAGTTTCAGATTCCAAAATAAGCACCACCTCCGAATTAAAGGCACAGCCACGGGCACCCACATGCTTCCCCCTTCCCCCTTCTTACAAAAATCTGTTTATAGGTAAACTGGAGAAAAACTTTCTGAGCCAACAGCCAATTCAGCTACACTGCTGGATGTGTTTAATAGATGCCATCTTCATGATCTGGGATTCAACTGAGGACAGTCTCATTCACTTCCTTAACCACCTTAACTTGCACAGCCTACTTAAGTTCACCTAGACCTACTCTAAATCACAAGCCATATTTCTGGATGTGGAACTATCCCTTCACNAGTTCAATGGTATTTGATCATACAGTTGTGTTATAATATAGTTTAGAAGTTTTAAGAAATTACCTGCCTCAATTTAATTTTGCTTAGGTAAATAAGAATAAAAGAATATCATGAGTGTATTTCTGTTATGTAATCTAGTGAATAACTACAAGGCTGTTTCCCAAATATCATTAAAATACACTCTTATACATAAAAAATATGTTAATAAATAAAAATGTCTTAATCATAGCAGTTGCATTATTATTTAACAAACATTTTCATTTTTAATTGCCGAATATATTCGCAAAATGTTGGCATCATTTTTGCGAATGTGAATGTTCAAAAACATGTGAATATTCGCGAATGCGAATATTCGTTGCATCACTAGTACGTACCAATGCTCCCATCGTACATCAAGGACACCGGCCACTTCTTAGAACGCCTGAGAAATCTGTACACCATCCCTCAAGATGCTTACCTGGTCACGATAGATGTCACTTCATTTTACACCAATATTCTCCACACATCAGAACTGTCAGCAATAAAATTATATCTTAACCATAAGTCTCCCAACAGCAAACCTTCCACAGCATTTCTGGTAGAACTGGCAAGACTCACACTTAAAAAAAATAGTTTCAGATTCCAAAATAAGCACCACCTCCGAATTAAAGGCACAGCCACGGGCACCCACATGCTTCCCCCTTCTTACAAAAATCTGTTTATAGGTAAACTGGAGAAAAACTTTCTGAGCCACCAGTCTATTCAGCTACACTGCTGGATGTGTTTAATAGATGCCATCTTCATGATCTGGGATTCAACTGAGGACAGTCTCATTCACTTCCTTAACCACCTTAACTCGCACAGCCTACTTAAGTTCACCTAGACCTACTCTAAATCACAAGCCATATTTCTGGATGTGGAACTATCCCTTCACNGCACAGCCTACTTAAGTTCACCTAGACCTACTCTAAATCACAAGCCATATTTCTGGATGTGGAACTATCCCTTCACATGGCAAAATTGAAACAGCTGGTCACATTACAACCACCAATAACCTTCAATACCTACATTTCGACAGTTACCATCCATTACAAGTCAAGAAATCTCTGCAGTACAAGTAGTCTAGCCACCAGAGCTAAGCGTATTTGCTCCACTCAAACTGACTTGAACAACCAGTGTGATCTACTAGCTAAAGCCTTCCGCTATACATGCTACCCCAGATCCCTGGTTTACAGATTAAGTGAGCTACTTCAACCACAGATCGTAAAACAAAGATCAGTAACTCGGATATCTCTCTGGTTGTCCATTACCATGAGGGCATGGACAAACTCAGAACCAATCTCAACTGCAAACACAAAATTCTGGCCTCGTCACCACTCACTCAAAATTTGTTCTCCAAACCACCCGTGTTGGTTTTCAAACTATGACCAAACCTTCAAAACAAACAGGTGCACCCCAAACAGCCACCCAAAGCCATAATCAGCAATGTCCCACCCCNCTATGACCAAACCTTCAAAACAAACAGGTGCACCCCAAACAGCCACCCAAAGCCATAATCAGCAATGTCCCACCCCTAGGGTGTTTCATTCTTGCAACAGCCCACGTCGTAGCTCTTGTGCTATTATCGAGACAAATGCCAAAAACTATGAGCACGTAATATACCTCTACCAATAGCACTAGCAAAGAGATACCATGCAAATCAGCAGCACTCTGCTTCCTGGAGCATGAGCCAAGCAAATGGCCACACCACTTGCTCTGTGTGTAAGTACAGTAATTATGAAGCAGGCAAATCAGTGTGGGCCTCTGCACTTGATTTACTCATGCTCAGGGAATCAGTGGTGCAAATTTGCATGGAATCACTTTTCTGGGGCTAGTTTGTCTATCAAATCTACACAAAATGCAAAGCTCATACAAATAGAGGGAACAAAAATACACAAAATACTATCAAATTAGGAGTGTGGGTGGAAGGGGNAAATGCAAAGCTCATACAAATAGAGGGAACAAAAATACACAAAATACTATCAAATTAGGAGTGTGGGTGGAAGGGGGAGGAACACATTATACATTTCTTCGTATGTTTTAAAACAAACCTTTGAAAAATAACCCTAGGAGTAACGTGTCATGCCTGGTTCTTAAATAACCTGTATACCACATATATATAACACTGTCTTTAACTTTACAGTATTATATTTTTGAATAAATAAAACTTCAACTTAGTATCTTCTATATCTTGGAATATTTATTTTGTATTCAATACAAATTAAAAACAGTAAAAGCATCCATGTGTTGGCAACATCTAATTGTAAGAAATAGTTTGCAGTTAAAATATTTCTTTTAACCTAGTTTTTCGATATGCTATTTGTAAATTAAACGTTGCCTATTGAAATATTTAAGTTTTTAGATAGCGATGTAGGAAACATATTTCATTGCTACAACCAAAAATATCAGCGCAAAATACAGTGGTGCATAAGCCCNTAGATAGCGATGTAGGAAACATATTTCATTGCTACAACCAAAAATATCAGCGCAAAATACAGTGGTGCATAAGCCCTAGTGACGTGTTTTTTTTTCAATCGAGGAAGAAATTTGAATAGGCAGAACACAATCTATCTCTACCTATCTATCTATCTATCTATCTCTACCTATTTATCTATCTCTACCTATCTGTCTATCAGTCTATCTATCTCTCTATCTTTCTCTCAAAGTNATCTATCTCTACCTATTTATCTATCTCTACCTATCTGTCTATCAGTCTATCTATCTCTCTATCTTTCTCTCAAAGTTTCACAGCACTAGTAATAGTAATAAAATAATACATGTTTTAAGTTTTAGCATATTCATACCTGTTACAGTAAAAATGATGATTTTTTAATTGTAATTTAATACCGAAATGAGATTTTAATGTTTGAATACATATTATAATATATTTAGATGTGATGGTAGGGCGGTTACAAATCCCAAGTGGGCAGAAGTGGAACATGACATGGCATGTTGCTTTTTGCTGAACTATGTTTTAATTTCTCTTCCGGTAAATTTTACTTTATTTGGTTTTGAGGGTTTCACAAGACAAAGTGACGAAAATTATTTATTTTGAATTCACATCTCATTTATTCCCAACAGAGCGACTGGCACTGCTCATGTGGCATATCGCTGCATCCCGGCAAGCACTGGTGCCGGTAACAGATGGCAACTTGGAGCACTTTNGGCACTGCTCATGTGGCATATCGCTGCATCCCGGCAAGCACTGGTGCCGGTAACAGATGGCAACTTGGAGCACTTGTGGCGCTGTCACAGCGACACTACTTCGATGCCGCAGGAGTTGGCCTGGCCTTGCTATTTTTAGTNTTGGAGCACTTGTGGCGCTGTCACAGCGACACTACTTCGATGCCGCAGGAGTTGGCCTGGCCTTGCTATTTTTAGTTATGGTTGCTACAGTGACATGGCCCAATCGTGTCGCAGTGACAAAAGTCAGCCCAATGTACTGTCATATTTCTGAGCAAGGTATAAAGAATAAATGAAAGCCATTTCTAAAAGCTACGACAAACGAAGTGTGTCTTATTTGGGTAGATTTTTTGTTATTTTTGTTTTTATTAACTGTTATATCAAATTTGTTGTAATTCATGACTGCAAGTTACTACATATAAAGGTATTACAAATACATTCGAGTATTTAAATTATTTGTAAATGGCTTCTAACTGGTGCAATTCCTTCTCCATTTCACTGCCAAAACTATCCCAATACATGTATTGTGAAATACATCCAAAAATACGCAACAGAAAAAGAATACTGCAATTTTAGGCCATATTATTGCCTATAATACCAAGATGTTATGGTTTATTTAGTTTTGTGTTTCGTGGTTTGGAAAAGTCAAAGTGATAGAACAACATTCAAATTCATAACATAAAATTATTTCCAATAGAGCGACTGGCACTACTTATGTCGCGTGTCGCTGTGTAGTGTCACCAGTCGCCGTGGCCCGCCTGGCAAGCAACAACTGACTACCCGGCATCGACTTAAAGAACTTTGTTTGAGCGAGTGGCTAGGTGCAGCGATAGCACTTCGCCGTTGCTGGTTTTGGCCCTATTACTTTCAGTTGTGGTCACACAGCGACACTCGAGCCGCAGTGTAAAGCCGAGGCGACAGCAAATATTCCCTACGCCTATTAACATAAAGAATTCCAAATATGATGTTTATGAGTGATTCAAACCTTGTCTAGATTTGATTCGCTTCATTGGGGCAGCATGCTGAAAAATTAGGTAACTATCCTGAGTAGCTGCTTTTCTGAAGGAAACGTCCTAGACCAACAAAAGTAGCATTAATGGGTTCTGCACAGCTTACCTTGTTAATATTCAGGTGGGCGTAATGTTAAAATAAGTAGAACATATTAAATAAAATAGTTAAAAGTACGAGCAGTTCGTCGCTTTGTTTACGTCGGACACCATGATTTTTGGTAAAGTAATGCATTAGTAACGTGAACAAATGCGCATTGTGCCATCATGTTATTGGCTGTGGGTCTGTAGACGTCATCGTCACGGTCTGTAGACGTCATCATAAGGGAATTTTAGTGGCAGTTGAGAAGCGAGACAGTGCGATTGTGTTTTTGCGGCCGACAGTTGTGACGTCCGAATCCGACCGTGCGAAGGCTTGTGATTTAAGAATGGAGGGTGGAAGAACGAGTGCTTCTGTGCATAATATTTGCCTATGTAGCGGGTGTTACTTGGATGTTTTAGTAGATTGTGGTTTTTATTTTGTCGAGTGAGGTAAGGTGCACGACAGTTGAATGGGTCAAGAACAGTGAAATTTTACCCGCCGCCTACCTAGGCGAGTTGATTCATGTACTTCCGGTGTGTTTTAACTGACATGCACTTTAAAGGAAATTTTTAGCAAAATTTTAGTTGTTTTCGTATGGTATGGGCTTCTACATTGTATGAAAATTGTTAATGTCTAGTTGTTTACTAATTGTTATAGTTTTCTCTAGAAGTTATTTTTAACATGTTTTGAATGGGATTCTAAACAATTGTTTGGCAATTTTGCAATGAATGTTACGTTTTCACAAAATTACCTCACAATTTTCGTGACCTTATACCCCTTTCTGCTACACTAAAAGTTTCCTTTGCTTTAGTTTTAAAAATTAATGTTGCACGTATGATAAATAAATTGGTAATTATAAAGGATATGGGTTTTTTTGAAGGAGACATAGTAGATACACAAAAATTATATAAATGGCTTTTGCACACCTTACCTGTTTCATATTCAGGAGGACGTAACGATAAAACCAGCAGAATGTTGAAAATAAAATAGATAATATACGAGTTCAGCCACTTTGTTTACATCAGAGGCCATGTTGTATAATCTGCATGTGCGAGTTGTGACATTTGAATCCGACAGTGCGAAGGCTTGTGATTTAAGAATGGAGTGTGCAAGTTGGAGTGCTTCTGTGCATGACAGTAGTCTATGTGGCGGGTGTTACCTGGACGTTTGCCAGTTTGTTAAATTAACGTTCTTTTGGCCTACCTAGGTGGGTAAATTCACATTCTTCCGGTATGTTTTACTGTTACTTTAAACCCGTAAAAGCCTACCTTAGAGTAAAAGCATAGGTTAGATTAAAACAGTTAAATCCTAGGTTAGATTTAAACCCTAAAATCCTAGGTTAGATAAAAAGTTAAAACCTAGGTTAGATTAAAAATGTAAAATAGTGATTCTCTCATAATGGGGTTATGTTAAATTAGGTTAGATGGGCATTATGAAATTGGGTGGCCAAATGTTAAATTGAGGTATTTTCATATTTACTGTAGGTGTATTTTTAGTGATTTTACCCCACAATTTCCCTGATCTTCATAGCCTTCCCCACTATCGTTTTTGTGGTTTGTAATCATAATATGTTAATGTCCTTAGTAAATTCGTGTTCGGTGTAATTAGTAGTCGAAATATACTACTTTTCGGGATTGTTATTTTCAGAAAAGTCGCTATTCTTTAAAACTACCTTGAACCGAAATCCACAGTACATTGTAACCAAAAGTATTTACCTTCGGCTACGTGATAACGATACCTGTATTTCCCTAATTGCGGAAACAGAACGTACACGAACGCATCCAAATGCTGCATACCTTTTAAATTACGCACCATGTCAGCATTATCCTTTCCATGTGACCTCCAAGCCATTCCGATGTGCCGACTGAATGCCAGGAGACAACCTATGACAACAACACCCACGTTGTCAAGTATCATAGGTTAAATCTTGAATGTTAACCTGCAAAAGCATTATACATTTAGCAAATATATCTTTTTAACAATTTTTTTCTCACTGAATGATAGCTGGTTTAAACGAAAAGATGTATAAGTGGCATTAAAAAAAAGCAAAAAATACCTGAAATATGGATATTGTTAAAATGTAAACAGCCAAAAATAGAATTCATTACTGCATATTATCTCAAATAAACACTAGTCCTACCACGCACGACTTTTCACCGGGATCCAAACAGCTAAACAAAAACATTCACATAGAAGAATGAAGCAAAGCAATCCATGTGGCATAAATTCCAGTACCGAAAACGAAACCAAACGCTAGCAGAACTTGAAAAACAATTTGGTTGTGATCTGTAAAAATTATAGCGTCATAAAAGTCGGTTTTTATATGCCAAAAATTTTTATGTGAGTTTGAGGGTATTTTATGACTTCTTGAAATAAAATATCATTAAAAATATGGCAAAATACCAAATAATTTGAAAAATCACATTCGGAAAGTTTTTAAATGCAAATATGTTGTTACAATTTTCTGAAAACCAGTGGACATAAACCCTGGAACAATGTCAAATTTTTCAATTAGACTGATTCCAATAAGTTTGGTAAATTACATAAAGTTTGATAATTGTGACAACATCAAAAATCATAATCACCGCCATATTTGTCTCAGAAAGTTGGATGACATTAAATTGAACAAGAGAGAATACGTGGTTTGAACCGGTCCAGGTTCTAAAATTTTTGTGGTGTTTAAAATAACGAATAATTGCTAGAAAAGACGTATGTTATGAAGTTAAAGAATTTATGTAGAAGCTGTCAGGGGATGTATGCTATTTTAAGTGAAAAATACACATTAATAATACATACTCAGATGCATTAAATTTCATTGTAAAGGGAACTGCTCCGATAAATAAAATTTGAACTTAGTAAAGAAGCGAAAATAAATGACAGCATTCCTTACATTTATTTCTGTGATGGACATAGAAACACAAAAGCAATATCTCACTACGAGAGTTTATTCTAAATTATTATTCAAATAGCTTTTTCCAGTATCAAAAGAACAATTGGTTGAAGAGGAACTTGTTCAGCGAGAAATTTCAACCAAAGATAAAGAAGATTCAAGTGGTGAAGAGTCCAGTTCCAAATCTAGGACAGAGTCTGGATTAGAGCACACTGAAAGAGCAGATACCCGAAAACTGCGTGATAGAAACACAATCAAAGCGTCAACATATTATGATGATTTTGTAATGATCATGATACCTGAAGAGGATCCACAAAGTTTTCAAGAAGCTGTAGGTGGCAAGTATGGTCAAGAATTGCTCAAGTCAATGAACAGTGAGATATCCTCTCTAATTTGAGAATGATACGTATGATCTAGAGTACCTACCTAAGGGAGCTAGAGCCCTTCCATGCAAATGGGTATATAGAGTCAAAATGAAACCTGACGGCACCATCGAGAAGAGAAAATCAAGAATAGTTGCTAAAGGCTACGATCAACGTAAGGGCATAGACTACTCTAAAACATTTAGTCCAGTAGCAAAGTTGCAAACTATTCGTTTGATGCTTGGTGTTGTTGTGACAGAGAAGATGCACTTAGTTCAGTTCGATGTATCTACAGCTTTTCTTTATGGAGAGCTGGAAGAAGATATTTACTTGCAGCAGCCAGAGGGATTTGATGACGGCACGGGTAGGGTTTGGAAGCTCAAGAAGAGTTTATATGGACTTAAGCCGTCGCTAAGGTGCTGGAACAAGAGTATTGGCAAGTTTCTGACATCACTCAAATTCAAGGCTAGTGATGAGGAGCCTTGTATGTTCATTCGAGATGAAGGTAGTGTCAAGATAATTCTCATTCTTTATGTAGATGATGGCATCATAGCTTCTACCAGTAGAGTAGAATTAGAGAAGTTTTTAGATCAGCTTCAGGCTGAGTTTAAAATTACATCTGAAGAAGCGTCTTATTTTTTAGGACTACAAATTGAGAGACAGTCAAATTGTGATATAAGAGTGTGTCAAAAGTTCTATGCACAGAAAATACTTGAACGTTTCAATTTTGTCGGTTGTAAATCAGTTTCTTCACCAATGCTTCAGAGTCAAGAGAGTTTGATTTCAGGGAAAGCAACAGAAAGAGCACATCAGTTTCCATATCGCCAAGCAGTAGGCTCACTAATGTATCTGATGTTAGGCTCTAGACCTGATTTAGCCTATTCAGTCGGATTTTTATCCAGATCTCTTGAAAATCCTACTGCTGAAGATATTACCAGACTTAAAAGAGTTTTCAGATATATAGCAGGCACCCTTAATTATGGCCTTCTATATCAGCACAATGCAGAGAAAGGGATTCTTGGCTGTTTTTCTGATGCAGATTTTGGCGGATGCCTCAAAACAGGCAGATCAACAACAGGTGTTTTAATAACTTATGCAGGCGCTGCTGTTTCATGGCTAAGTCAACGTCAGGGATCAGTTACCGATTCTACCACATAAGAAGAAGTTGTCGCCGCTAGTGAAGCCTCAAAAGAAATAATTTGGCTTAGTCGTCTAATCAGCCAAATGAGTAAGTTAAAAGAAGTTCCAGTTCTACAGATAGACAATGCTGCAGCTGTCAGACTTGCAGAAAATCCAGAAAATCATCGTAGAACCAAGCATATCCGAAGAAAGCACTTCTTCATTCGAGAGCATGTAGCAGAAGGTAGACTGGCTGTCGATAAAGTTACTTCAGAGCATCAAGTTGCAGATATCATGACCAAACCACTAGCCGCCCCTCGTTTGCGGATGTTGTGTGACAAGATGGGACTTATATAGAGTTGTATTTTTTTTTGTGAATTTTTATTTAACAAGGGAAAGTGTTAAAGTATCTAGTTTCAAGTGTTAAGTAAAATTCCTTATGATAGCGCCAATTATCAGTTCTTCTATATCTATGGTTTCTTCTTTGTCACATTATCTTCTATGCTATCTTGTTTAGTTGTGTTGCGTTGTTCGTCCGGGACAGTGCTTGTCCGATCGTTTATAATAAAGTGCTTTTAGTATTCAAGGCATTTTACTTCAATAGTTGTCAGTTTGAAATGTGTGACCTTATTAGTTTATTAGGTGTCCTGAAACTTCATATAGCTTTAATTTTTCTATAAGTAGGTTGTGATTTTCACAGTCAAATGCTTTAGTAATGTCACAAAATATTCCATCAGATGGCATATTTTTATCTTGTGCGTTAAGAATGCAATTTGTTAGTATGAAAATTGCATTATTTAATTAGGTGTTTTTGCTAAAGTCAAACTGAAAATTCAATGAAACCTTGTGATTCTCAAAGTGTTGCCTTAATCTCCTGTGAATTATTTTTTCAATTACTTTTGAAAAGGAGGTAAGAAGTGAGGTCTATAATTGGTTAATTCGGTGTTGTCACCTTTCTTAAACAATGGTGTTACCATAACCCATTGGAGTTGATCTGAACCACATGCCCACGAGTTCCTTGTTCCCACTCCTACCGCCGCAGTCACGTCAACTGCACGAGCTGCACCGGGTCACACCAGCAACATCAGGCCAAGACTGCGTTAAGTAAGTTGCCAAGAACGAAACTTGCACCTTATTGTCAATGGGTACTATGTCATTCAAGAAAACATCCTACTTTCTATATTACAAGAGGTAACTCTTGTAATAAATCAGTAGGCGAAACGAAACTGTGTTTACCCCAAAGCCACAGCCGTTTAGTGCACAGGCCATTGGTTGTTACGTCGTACCATCTCGCGCCATGACTGACAATGTAATGTACCACCAAGCGGTGTCGAACTGGACTGTAGACTGAAGCTGAAGTGTTATCTGCTCCAAAATGTAACCAGTAGTGTGCACAACGTCATCTCATCCACAACTACAGTCAGGGGTGTGTTTTATTGTGTTAAGAGCATTTGAGCATGGCAACCCACAATCCTTTGTCCAGGTGTACGCATCTATCCCTTAAGGAGACAGCCACCTGGCATCACTGTAGCCAGTTAAATTCAAATGAATCACAGGAAATAAAATACAGACACTTTTCACAAGAAAGTCTAATAGTGTATTGAATGTGTTTTATAAAAGATCAATTATGTTTTCAAAAAGGGAGATTGCCTTTAAAGGCTTCCATCCTAGTAACATGTCATTTAGTGTGGTGACACTCCCCGTTAACTTCACAACATCAACCTTAACAGACATTTGTTAATCAATGGGGGTATCACCAATGTGATGGAGCCGATGTCACTTGGTCAGTTCGACTCATCACTCGGGCCAGAATGGTGGCTTTAGTCTCCCACTCTGCGAGCCCCCTTGGTACCATCATTTAGGCTGTTATAACTTAATTGCAATAGTACATTAATTAACTGGAACATTAGTTTTCTTTCTATGCTGTACCGAGGGGAGAATCACCCATACTCTCACCTGAGAGCTTAATGCTACCGCGTATCTGCATAAAACCTCGCTCATTTCCATGCCAAGTTCACTGGCAGGCCGTAAGTGCTGGGTCCATTTTAATTTACTATTCACATGTAATCAAGCACAGTAAATAAACAGCTTAGCAACGTTCTATGTGTGTTGATTCATTGTAGGGCGCTACACACTTTGTAGTACCTCGCGCAATTTTTCTAGTATATTTCAGGTGTACAAGATGGCCTACAGTCTCGTTATAAGGTGTAAATAGTATAACAGTAAGTGTGCAACAACATCATCTGCAAACTGATGGAGGACTCCAGGGCTCTCTGCGCCATCGACCGAACAACCCACATCACTAACTCTCCACTGGGTTATGGTGCCAGGTCATTCTATACGCAACCAGCCCTTGGTCACCTCGACCCTGTCAGAGTCTGTATTGAAGATAGCATTACGAATGTGGCTTAATGGAACAGAATTTTAAAGCACATAGCTTTAATAACCTACAGCTAATGCCATCATAGACACTTGATAATTTTGGTTTCAATTGAAACGATTGTTTCCTCCACTTCTTTTCCAGTTGTGTATGTAAAAGATATAGCAGGAGTCTGTATGCAGGAGTGTAGAAATGTGTCTAACACCTTGTTTAATATTTTGGTTAATCATGTTTTCTACGACATTTAAGTGGTATGAATTAAATGTATCTGCGACTAATTTAGGGTCTGAGGATATATAGTTGTTTNAAGTGGTATGAATTAAATATATCTGCGACTAATTTAGGGTCTGAGGATATATAGTTGTTTATTTTTAGATTTACAACTGGACATTTCTTTGTTGTTCTTCCTGTTGGGTTTTTACAAAATTCCTTGCAGTTTTTAATTGGTTTTCAGAATTGAGAATGAGCTTATAGAAGCAAATTTTTTTTGGTAGATTTTGTGACCTTACTCAGAATTTTGCAGTATTTCCTGTAGTGATTCATTGTGTCGGAGCTGCTGCTAGCTCTGGTGACCTTGTAGAGTTTCCTTTTTTTTCCCGTGAAAATTTTTATTCATTTGGTAAGCCATAAATTTTTCTTTGGATTTGTATTACTGTGGGTCAGTCTGGATGGGGAACATTTTTCAAAACAATGGAGAATTTGGTTTTAAAAAAAAAGTTGAATTTTGTCATTTACTTCGGTACAAGTATACAATGTTGAACAGTGCTTCCTGCTAGGCTCACTTTTGACTATTATGACATTTTTCAGTACAAAAATTCGTATTTTCTTATAGGAAATGCTTTTGGTGGGAATTTTCATCGAAGACATAATTCATATTTGTGCATCATGGTCCGATAAGCCATTTATTACTGGGAGACCGTGGCACTCTGCAACTGCGTTATCATCAATGAAAATGTTATCAATTGCTAATTTTCGTTTCGTTTAAGCTGTATGTTTATTTATTTGTGGAAAAGTAATTATTTATTCATGTTACAAGATTCTGCCCTCAGGAAGGTCTATAGCTAGCTTTGTATAATGAGAATATCACCTCTAAGTTTATATTTACATGAATTTGGATTGTTTAATTTTAATGTATTGACTCTTTTTTTTTTTTTTTACATGAAAACTGTGCTCAGATATCTTTGTCATTGTTAATTTTATTTGTATCATTGTTTTTCTCTTTGCATTTCTACCTGGTGTTATCCAGCAGTTTTAGCCATTGAGAAAGGTATAAATTACAGAAATGATTAAACTATACCCTAAAATGTAGTGATGTCATATAGCAATTTCCTGTGTAATTATCGTCATCATGTTAACCCTGGTGACTTACTACTTTCTCCTAAAACACTGTGATGAGTGGATCAGCATAAAATTTTGTCTGCAATATTTGCATATAATTTTCATATTACCGCACACTGTAAGAGTAGGCGAGGTGTTAGAGAGGCACCAAGTTGTTTTAAATATGCGGGTATGAAAGAAGAGGTCTGAGTAGCATTGTAATTAGATTTGGAGTGTTTTCCAAGAAATTTTGCTGCCATCTCAACAAACATGATAAGTAAAGAAGAATTCACAACCATCCGTCGCATCCATCATTCGCCCGTCCGACAGGCGGTCACCTAATCTTCAACCAATCGTACGGCCACTTTTTTCTATCCATCAATCTGTTAAATTTATCTCAACTTTAACTTTCTACGAACCGACGGATGGGCCACCGCCTCCTGACGACATTCTATAGATGCTAATATGCACGTAGAAATAAAATGAAAGGCAGTGGATATGTGTTTATTTATCTTAGTAGTAAACTCAGGAATTTAAAATGTAAGCAATAATTTAGTATAAATTTTTGTCACGTAAAAAAATTATTTCCCCAAAAAATTTTTTTCTTTTGAAAATGTATTTTCAACCAAAATATACCTTCTACGAAACAAAGATCACGATGTTAAGTTGGCACACTGAAATTTTCGGGGACACAAGGATCGACGGACGACAGATTGTTGTGAGCCGCTATCAACTGATGGACGAAAAAAAAAAACGGATGACTGACTGATGGAAGGGTGCGACAGATGGTTGTGAACCCATTTTAAGACCTACAGAGACTGGTTAATGTGTGCAACGTCTTCTTGCATTTTGAGAACTACAAACTTTTAGTAATTTTAATTTGTTTTGGAAAATCTAGATTATATTTAAACTTAATGAGAGTAAATTTGTAAGATGTTGAATTTAATTTGAAATTTTATGAGTGCGTTTAAGTTTCCACGAACAGTACCAGAAGCCAGTAGTGAGATTCTCATGTTCAAAGCTGAGTTAGTGCTACAAACATTTTAATGATTTATTAATGAGTAAATTTAATGAGACAGTTCATAATTAACTCACGTAAATTATCTTTTTGTTAGCTAATGCTTAAAGAGGTGATTTTGTGTATTATTTACATTCAAAACTGATTATAATTTATTTTGGCAGCTATTTTTCGTAGTTTTATATTGTTTTGAAACAACAAACTGAACTAATAATTTTTTAGATTTCACATAAAAATACTGTTTCACATAATAAAAATACTGTTTCTTCACACCTACCTGCTGTGTTATTCTTCACGTAGTCGTTGAAGTAGTTAGAACACTTTATTCAGTGATTTGCATGTTTTGTCTCATTATTTTTCAAACAAATTGTATGAAATTGTTTATTTTGTTCTGCTATGTGAATAAAAGATTAAATGTGTTTTGCATTTATGTAATCAGGAAAGATATATTTTAATATATCGCCGTTGCCTAGGTGTTGATTTACCTGTGTTTAAGTTAACTATTCTAGCTTTTCGGAACCTCAAATTGCTAATTGAAGCAAATTTTCTCATGTCGCATACATCAAAGGGACACCTAATTGCCTGGCATCATTGACCTATTTGCTAGAAGCCACGGTCATAGAGAAAGTAAGCAGCATGTTAGAAATGTAATGCAATCATTACTCGTCGGCCCGACAAACTTCATATGTATTTTACACTATATGGTTTTCTCTTTAAGGACACATCACATTTATTTATGAAATTTTCACAAAACACTTAAGTTTACACTTACATAAAATATGGTGCTCCAACATGTTGGCCTATTTAAGGAAAGGGAGTGATGAGCAATATTCCCACACGAGAGCCTTAGTTCCCTAGAAGCTACCCACACTTATTAAGAGAAGGAAGCGATGTAGAAATGGCTTAGACTAATCCTAGTACTAATAGCATGTCAGGTACACTTACGCTGAGTGCAGATACAAGTGTTGAAGGCGAGAAAATTTGCAGTCCAATGAAAGTTTTGTCCAGAATATTATCTCCAAGAATATAATGGTGAATGTTCCGGGAGAAAATGTCCCTGTGTCTAATGTGGGGGTTGTACCAGGTAACAACACTAGCGCGAACATGGAGATAATGATGCAAGCTTGTCTTCACAGTTTTAAGTCTGAAGTGAATAGTTTTAAATCTGATGTGGCTGATGTTAATAATTGGTTTGGCGAGCAACAGCATAACAAGAATACAAAATTTGAGGCCAAAAATATCATGCTAGATTAACACATGATTGCTTTCGAGGGAATAATTGACACATTGTAGAACAACATGGCACAATTGAAGGCTGAATTTAATCATAGTGTTCAGGCGTTGCGAAATCGTGTAGAAGGCTCTCAACAAGCCGTATCAGAATGGCAAACGGTAGTCAATGAATATTCTATGATTCAGGCTGCACAGTCAAGTAAGATTGAACACTTACAAGAGAAATTTTGAACGTTTGGAGACGAGTGTATCTCTCATTCCCAAGATAACACATAGTTACAATCGGTTTCTATGAGGTCAAGCGTAGCCAAGGTCTACAACACAGTCGATTTGTTTGCAAAGAAACTCACATGCAAATTAGAACAAACTCGCAGTTGTTTGGAAGGGCAGATATCCAAATTGGAAAACTAGATTATGCAGGTTGAGAACAGGCCAGTAATAAGTACATCAGCACCTGATCCGAAATTGTCGTGGATAATCAATTGGTAAATTTGGAATGTTACATCTACGGTAAACTGAACCAGAAAAAATAAGAGTACTACGTGGCTAAGAAAAATTTTTAATTAAAAAGTAGAGAGAGATCTAGAAAAAGATGAGTGCGTTTAATGAAAGATTAAATATGTTTCAGATAAATGTTCCTGTTGAGGCGCACAATGTTCCACCAAGTTATGTGTTACCTACAGTAATTCCTGAAAATTTTTCACACAGGAGAGTCTCAGTCCTAAACCCTGCTGCTGCGATGTTCCATCATCCAGCAAAACAACGATTGGAGTGGGTTGCGAAATTTTCTGGTTGTAGCTTTGAAAACCTCGTAATTTATTTTTAAAAACTTGAAGAGTATTTCAAATTGTTTGGCTTAAGCGACAAGGAGTTTTTGATTTGCCTGGGCCTAATTTTAAAGTCCACAGCATTTTTTTCTCGTGAGAAATGGAAAAGGAAAGGGTACACACGTTCGAACACTTTCAGCAAATATTTTAGAGCAGTACTAGAGTGATCGAATCCAAGGCATTCTAAGAGCACGACTACACCTGGAAAATTATGACCCAAAACTTAAAAAGACATTGTAGCAACACTACAGTGAAATGTTCGAAGGAATACATCATCTGAATGCCCTAATGGGCGATGAAGGGTTTGAGAAGATATCACAATTACCTCCACGTTTACCAAGACAGGGCGGACCAACCATTCAAACACTTGTCGGATTTTAGACATCACATTCTAAAATTGATCAGCACGAAAGGTAGAAACATGCAACCTTTCGAGAGTTTGATAGGCAGGTTAAAACTCGTCCATAATCATTAAATCACGTGGAGTCTAAAGGTACACTTTAACACTTTTGACTTTAATGACGAATAAAACGGAGAGAGAAGTCCTACTTAGGGAAAGTGAGGATAACTTACCTAGTTCAAGAGTATCTTTGTATCCTGAAGTTAACTTGAGAGTCTGTAGAGTAACTGTACCGACTTCGTTAGACAGTGGAGCTGAGGTTAGCTGCGTGAATGAAGAGCTAATTAAGGAGAATGAAAGTCTTGGTTTTAAAATTTATATTCTACCATTTCACAGGCTAAGATAATAGGCCTAACTTCACGAGCGAGTACTGATGTGAAAATACAGACCGTGTTGACTGTAGAAGGTTTAGACTCTAGCAAGCTAGTCAATGTCCTAATTTTAGGCTTTGATTTTATGTCTCAGTACGACATTACCTGGAATTTGGATGTTGGCTTATCACTTCGCCAGAGGCACATTCATCTCTACCAGTACCAGAGAAATGGCAGACTTCTGATAGTGTGGTTACTTTAATTAGGAAAGATGTTCCTATATTCCAATTGTCTAAAGAGCCTAGTAATCTAGTCCCTCCAAGTACTACTGACGAGATTGCCAATGCTATTACTGCTGTGGCAACTATTGCATATTTCCAGAAGCAGCAATTATACAATATGTTAGTACAACACCAGTCTTGCATCTCAGAGATACCCGGCAGAAATTTGTTGTACAAAGTCAAAACTAAAGTTATGGATAACGTAGCATTTCATAAGAAGACTTAACCTATTCCAGCAAAGCATTAACCTGAAGCTGAGGAATACACGAAGTTTATGCTTGACTGGAATGTGGTGAAACAAGAGGCTATTCCCTATGCCAGTCCTATGCTTTGTGTTCGCAAGAAGGATGGTTCAGTAAGGCTATGCTTACATGATCGCAGTCTAAAGAAGATAACTGTAACAAACAGAATATCCTATTCAGACTCGAGATATTTAAAGTTATATTATAGCCTAAGGTTTTTGACAACACATGATTTTATGTGTGCTTATTGGCAGGTACAATTTTACATGGTCGAGGTGATGCAGGGCTGGTTGAGTGTAGAATGGCCCAGCACCATAACTCAGCAGAGAGTTAGTGATGTCGGTCCTTTGGTCGACAGCCCAGGGGGCCCTGGATGCATCCATTAGTTTGAATATGCAGTTGTCACACACCTAATATTACACTACTTACACACATTGACCGTGTGGCGAGACTGTAGGCCGTCTCGTAGGACTGAAATATATCAGAAAAATTGAGGGTTGTACTACAAGGGGTGTAGTGCCCTATGTGTCCCGGAGGACAACTAATCAACAATCACTCAATTTTGTAAAGCTGTTTACTCACATACATCATTACATGTTCAAGAAGTAGATATGTGAATATTAAAAGAAAAGGACCCAGCACTGCCGGTAACCTTAGCGTGAAAATGACCTAAGCCTTTGTGGTGATTATAAAGATACGTAGTAGCGTTAAGCTTTCTGTTCAGAGTGTGGGTGGGTTTCCCCTCGGTACAGAAAACAAAGAAATTAAATGTTCTTGTTAATTAAGTTACTATTGCAATGAAATGATATCAGCCTAAATGATGGTACCGAGGGAGCTCACGGAGCGGACGACCATGCTGCCTGTCTGGCTTATGTGCTGAGGTGAACTGAACAAGTGGCATCGGCATCTGTCACAAATGGCGTGAACCGACACCAAACACCAAGTGGTAAAACATGACATAAGGACTATGTAACATTTTTCAATTGTTAAAATTATATAATGAAATGAAACACATTGGCGACACACTTGTACATTAAAAAATGTTAAGGTTGATGTTGTGAAGTCGACGGCTAATGTCATCTCATTAAATGAAATGTTCCTATGATGGAGGCCTTTATAAGCAATCCCCTTTATGAAAACACGACTACCCTTTTATAAATAGATGTTGAATACACTATTACGCTTTCTTGAGAAAAGTGTCTGTAATACATTTCCTGTGATGTGTTTGTATTTCACTGGCTACAGTTTTGCCAGGGGGCTGTCTCCTGAAGGGATGGACGAGTCCACCTGGGCAAAGGGGTGTTGGTTGCAATGCTCGATGGCTCATAATACAATAAACCCCACACCTGAATGTAGCTTAGAATGAGATTAAGTTGTGTGATAGGTATAGAAAAATACTACGCACTATTGGTTACAATTTGGGGGCACTTAGCACTTCAGCTTCAAATTACAGGCCAGTTGATGCCTCTTGGTGGTGTGTTACATCGTGTGTCGGAATGCGAGCTGCTATGACGTAACGACCGGTGGCCCGTGCATCCAAAAGCTGTGGCTTTGGGGTAAACACCATTTCGGATCGCATACCAATTGATTACAAGCATTACCTCACGTAATAAACATAGTAGGACGACATCTTTAGTTACATAGTACCTGCACTACGAACTCTTGGCCTGATGTTGCTGGCATGGCCCAGTGCAGCTGGTGCAGTTGATGTGACTGAGGCGGTTAGAGTGGGAACAAGGAGCTCGTGGATGTGTGTTACACGTCAAACGCCACTTTCTCTGGTGACTAGTTGACCGCACAGACCCAGTGTGTCCCATAATGCAGTCAGGTGCAACTGGTGGTGTGTGGCTTCAGCTTTAGGCATGGCCTTGATGCATAAGGACCGCGCCTCTGGGAGCTGACTCTGGTTGCGGCTGGGGGGTCAGGGTGCTGACTCCTACGTGGCTCATATCCCATAACATGCATGTGGGTGAAGGGGTTGTCCCCACTGCATGTGATGCATGCTGGGTTGGTCAGGCGGCGTGGCCGCTTGGAGCGGCAGAGAGAGGTGGTGGGTCCCTCCTCCTCTGATTCGTCTTTGCTGCTGCTGCAGCGGTGTGGACATCAGCATCATGAGGTTGTTAACGAGGGGAAAGGAGACAGCCCCGGTGAAGGGCTGTGAAACCCTGTTACACTCCCCCCTAGTGTCCCATTAACTTTGGCGACGTCCTCTGATGTGAGGTCCCCCGCTGGTGGTCCTTTTGAGAGTGCTGCGGTGAAACCATCGAGAGAGATATCCTGTGAGGAGCTCTGTCCTAAAGTTGTCTCTGGCGACTCGCTATCAGCATTGTCACTGGTGACCAGTGCCAGGACGCCAGCTGTCCCGATGCTGTGGAGTGACCCTTCCATGCCTGCAGTGATGTGTGCGGTGTTGTGGGTTGTGCTTGGCAGCAGTGATCCACCCTCGGGTACTTCTTCCTCGTTCATGTACCTTGGGCCCATCGAAGCAGAAAAAGGCGCCAGAGAATTTTCCCACCGCTGCTGGGACTTCGAATCCCGACTTCGCCTCTGGTGGCGATTTGTACACTGGTTTCAGGTGCTCGATGTCCTGCTGGTCAGCCATTTTGACTCTTTGAGTCCCCATTTCTAAACTGTGGTTGTCGTAGTGGATGGCAGTCCTTCTTCTGTTGCTCAGCCTGATGAGAAATGTAGTGTATACTTCGGCTGCACCGCTGAATATGGTCCGCTCAACTTCTGGGCGAACCCTGCGTAGATGTTCTTCGTGCTGCTGGATAATTTGTGCTCCCTGACGTATACCAGTTGGCAAGGTGCCAGCCATTGTGGTGCTTGTGTAGTGGCAGGCATCCATTTTTGGATGTAGCTGTCTTGGTTTCCTCGAGTTGCTACTAAATCTGGCTCCCTGCGATGTTCTCTGGCTGTCCTGTCTTCTGGCTCTCCGGTGCTCTCTGTATAGCATGCGGAAATTCTCTGGGAAGCATGAGTTCGCGACCCTGTAGGATCGCCGCTGGAGTCTGCCCTGTTGCTAGATTCAGCCATCGCCATATTGTGAATAGGGTGGCGGGTAAATGTTCGTCCCAGCTGGTGTGGTCTTCCCTCACTCTCATGCATAATTGGGTCTTGAAG
Organism: Clitarchus hookeri; assembly: GCA_002778355.1. Classification (NCBI taxonomy): domain Eukaryota; kingdom Metazoa; phylum Arthropoda; class Insecta; order Phasmatodea; family Phasmatidae; genus Clitarchus; species Clitarchus hookeri. The sequence goes on from NQII01000568.1 coordinate 818,082, forward strand.
GCTTTATTCCTTCTTTGGTGGGGTTTGACCTTGGGTGGTATATTGGTGTTGTATGGTGGCAAACCCCCCTCCTCTACAAGTTCACAGCCAATGCCAGTACCTTCCAGTGAACTGGGTACTGTTGGTGGTGAGCAGTGTTTCCAGTGTCCGTGCAATGGTGTGTGCCCGTGCGCTGGAGACTTCGTAGGCTTCAGTCCATCTACAAAATCCATCACTCACGACTAGGATGAACCTCTTCCCTTCGGAAGTGTTGGGGTTAGCGACCCATCGGATCTAAGGACACCATCTCGAACAGTTCCTTTGGCACCCTGGGTTACTTTTGGGTCTCCCCGCCTGCTCTCCTGCTCTTGAAGTGGTTGCAGGGTACGACTTCCTTCACGTACCTGCGTTTATCCCCGCTTGCTCCTGGCCAGTGTAAACGCGGGTTGAGATCCCTGGACGTCTGGGTTTCCCCAGGATGGCCAGTAAAATGGATACTGTGGGAGTGCCTTAGCATGTGTTCATGTGCCCCTTTTGGCACATAGAGGCACCAGGTCTCATCGGGATGTTGCCGATGGGTCTCGACATGTGTGTCCCAGATGTGCCACCGCTCACCATTTCTTTTAATGATTTCCGCCTTCTTGGCCTGCATTTGTGCGCATTGATGTTGGGTGTTGATGACCAAGGTCTTGTGTTCATCGATCCTGGATTCCTCGTTCAGTGTGATCTCTATGGCATTACAGGTTACCTGCCTGTTGCCTGTTGTTGTTGCGGTGTTGGCAGTAGGGGGTAGCAAGTCATCCCATTCGTCCCTGTCGACTGCTACCTCGGTGCCTGGTGCTCTGAATAGTTCATCGGTCAGTTGATTCTCTGCCCCAGGGACATGTTGCACTACGAAATCGTACGATTGTAACACTGGGCAAGTTTGCTCCTGGTTTTCCTCAGGGACTGAAGCCAGATCAGGCACCTGTTGTTGGTTCGTAGGGTAAAGCGCTGGTACTTGAGGTTCATCTTGTAATGCTTCACTGCCCATACCATGGCCAAACATTCTCTCTCGTTTACATTGTATCGACCCTCAGTCGGACCACACTTAGCACTGCTATACTCTATGATTTGACACTTATTGTTGTCACCTAACTCGAATAGTATGGCGTTTAGGCCTTTCTCACTGACGTCCGTTTGTAAGTGTAGGTGCCTACTGGGGGTGTGATGTATGAGTTTTGTACACAGCCGGAATCTGCTCTTTAGATCCCGAAAGCAGCTTTAGTGTCCACTGTTCCACTGGAACTTATGGTTCGGGAACAGCATGTCTGTTAGGGGCGCCGTTATCGATGCGAAATCCCGAATGATTTCCCTCGGCCAGTTTACCATGCCTTAGAACTTCCTAAGCTGTTTGCGTGGCCTGGGTGCCTCATATTGGTCTATGAGTAACAGCTGTTCCGGTGTTGGCCTACTGCTGTGTTTGTCCACTGGGTGACCAAGGAACTGGTTGCATGGTTTCCCTATGTGGCACTTCCTGTTTCACACATTTACTTGTTTATTGCTAGGCACTCTAGTACTAATGACAGATGTTTCACATGGTCTTCCCAGTTCTCCGACCAGATGATCATGTAGTCCAGGTATGCGAGCGTAAAGTACCCTAAATACCTGTCGAGAACTTGTACCAGCATCGCCTGGAAGGTGGCAGGTGCCCATTTCAGCCTGAAGGGCATGGCATGTAACTGGAAACATCTCTCATCAGAGGCGGTGAACGCTGTGAACGCTGTCTTGTGGCGGTCTTCTGGCTTAATTGAGACCTGCCAGTAGCTCCTGTGCAAGTCCAGTGACTCCATAACCTTCACCTTTCCTAGCGTGTGTAATGCATCCTTCACATGGATGTATGGTGGTGGTATACTTTATGTAACCAAATTAAGGGGGCGAAAGTTCACACAGAAGCGCCACATTGCATCTTTCTTCGGCACTAACCTTATTGGGCTCTTGTATTTGCTGTGTGTGGGCTCGAAGATGCATTCGGCTAACGCCTCATTAATCTGTTCTTTGATAATGGCACACTGATGTGGTTGGTAGCTGTGTGGTCCTGCGAAAAGAGGTTGTTCGTGTAATAATGGGATTGCGTGTTCGGCAATAGTTGCCTGCCTTAGGGAATCTGCATCTGCAAACACGTCCTGTATTTCCTGAATGATTTTCTGTATTATTTGCCTGTATGCTTCTGGCACTTCGTGGTCAAGTTCGTCCAACTGTACATCTGGGATGCAATTGGTGGTCCATGGTTCAATTTCGTAAAATATGTGCCATTCTTTTTGTCCAAAATGGATCCTGCAGACTGTTGGCCGTACTTCGGCGTTTTGCCCTGAGAGCCAGGGTATGCCAAGTAATGCATCTTCCCTCAGGTCTGCCGTCACTAGAACTGTAGTTGTTTCCTAATTCGGATAGTGACTATCGCTTCTCTAAGAGTTTGCCCTGTGTGTTGTTGTGTGGCTAAGTGTGCTGTTTGTTTTGCAGCACTTATCGCTTCCTCGTTTACGAACTCAGCTGTCACGATATTATGTGATGCCTCTGTGTCAACTAGCGCTAAACACTGGACGTTATTCAGGGTAACTGGTATCCTTATTGTCCTGTATTTGCCCTTTGTTATTTGTTGTAACACAAATTGTTGTAGGGTGGGTGCTACTTTGAGTAGGGTTTTGTTGACGTGTAGGTGTTTCATGCATTTGTTTTGGCCAGGGGCAGTGAGTTTCCGGCTCACTTACCCTGTTGGCTTGTTTCCCGCCGGTTGTTTCCTGCCATTGTTTATCTCCTCCAATTGTTTTCTGTGTGTAGGACATCCACTATGCCAGTGGCCTGGACAATACCTGCATTGAAAAGTGGATGTTTCCTCCTAATTGCTCCCGTCTGCATGGCTTCAGCGGCCGCGTTTAGGCCAGCTATTATAGGTGTAGCAAGTCGTCTATTCCACATGTCCTTGTGAGTTGTTCGGCTCACCCCTTTTATGCTGTGTTCAGCTGATGGGTGTGCATTCCCGTCCCCTGTATTGTGGTCACGAGGACATTTTATATTTTTACTTTTATAACCTACTTATTTTTTTAGACAGATGTCAGTCTTAAAATATCTTAAAATTTGTTTAGCATTACAGTACAATGAGAAGTGGATTAGCTGAGAGCGTGTTGATAAAAACTACAGCCCCGACATGATGGACCAGCTGATGGCTGAAGGATATGTAGTCAGAAGTAGTCAAATGTAAACAGTGGCGCTACTTTCGCAGACCTGTCAGAAAGTGTCCTTCTTATACAGTATGGACTATAGTTGGGGACAGTTGTTATTATAGCTACTTAGCAGCATCTGCTCTTGTTCNCAGTTGTTATTATAGCTACTTAGCAGCATCTGCTCTTGTTCAGATTAGACCCAGGGCCTCTTCAGCTGGTTTACGTAGTTTAATTAATTTTAGTTCCTAATTAGTTAGGAGGTAGTACGGGTGACCGTGTCTATTCCTCACGAAACAAACACATTTTCTCTCAAACCTCCGAGTGCTAATTCTAGGGTGACTGTCATTTCTTCCTCTGTAGAAGTCAGCCCATCAGGGTAAAGCAGGAGAACAGGTCTTTGACAAACAAATTACCAAAACTAGAGTAGGACTGTGGGCTCCCTTAACTGGGCGCACATACGTCATAAAACACACCCAGTCGATGACCACCCATACACCTGGTGCGCAGTAAGGCAGAGCCACAACCATTAGCAACACAATTCAAGGGCTGTTAGTCAGCTAGTCCAGCCGATTCACCCCATCCACTGAGCTGAATTGATGCTGGTAGGAGAGATAGACTGCCCACCTTTGGACATACACCCAAAGGCGTTGGTGGACTTACAGGGTAAACCCGCCACTCCAACCACTGCACTGAATTGTCGCCAGTTGGAGTAACCGGGTACGACTCTGGTCGGCTCGGCCTCGGCTTGGTTCTACACCTAACTAGGGAACATCGTCGCCTGCTCTCCTCTCGTGAGGTCCGATATTTGTACCTTCCTGTATGCCGTACACCCAAAGGAGCGATACGAAGTGACAGTAAAGGAAGGCAGCTGTGGCCTCCAAATCCAATGAGAGCTGTAACCCAACACCAACTGCACTTTTCAGCATAACCCCCTGGGAACGAGCTCAAGCCGCCCACCAACTGGAGAGGCCTCAACTCCTCACTCCCTCCCACTTCTCATTTCAGCCCCCAATCAAGATAGTCGACTGACTACATCCGATTGTCACCGACACCATCAGGAACGGCCCGTTCCACTAGGGACTGTGAATCCCTGGTTCTGGACCGGCAGCCTTCCCCGGGATCATAGCAGCACCACCATTGACCTAGGTCGGGGCACTTATTCCAGTTAACTCCAGCAGTAGCAGCTGGATCAGCAGCCACTCTGAACAACCTCCAGCACAGGTAAACCCATGGCTATGTGTCACCTAGTACGCAGAACCGCTAAGCCCACGTTTTACTTTGTACCGTGCCGTCAAGCCAGGCGCCTTGTATTATGTACCGGCCATGGCCTGGTCATCCGTGTCTCTGACAGACATGTCAAAACCTTGCTAGACTGTGATGTCGCCGCCAGCCACCCGACGTCAAGCATCATGAGTATTCGTGGGTGCAACATTAGGCCACAGCGCTTTGCTAATTATGAATAGTAAAGTATACTAGGCCAACACGATCCCGAGCCTCAGTAATTTAGGCGGGAGTTAAACTAAAGCCAACAAACTTTGGGGGGTATAAAAACACCCCGTGGCGCTCAATTAACCATAGCCGAAATGTCAGAAACTGAGGCTAGCATAGCCGATTAAGACACAACTAACCCCATGACTGAGGCCATACCCAAAAGGTGCCATTTAGCCACTTGCCCTGTCACGGGGTTAAATACCATTATATGCGCACACTGCCAACAGAGCATCAATTACCTCTGCTTGGGATGGACATGCGAACCCAGATATACAGACGGATTAGAGTTCCAGTGTAACGAATGACACAACCCCCAGAATGCGTATTGCAGCTGGCTAACTAGCACCGAGCAAGGCATAAATAATGTATGTTGCGTTGTTTGTGTGCAGACATTCCACCACATATTCATAGGCTGGCCAGATGAGCGGATCACGAGTCCGGGCCTCGTATATAGATGTGAGGTTTGCCGATGTGCGAAGGAATACCCCTCACCTAGCACTCGCCAAAGTTCAATCACCACCCGGAGTAGTGACGGGCCTCAGCTTCCGGAATTCACACTTGATTGCAAAAATAAACGTCGCGACGAGGTTCCCTCTAAGGAATGGGTTGGGAGGACCCAGAAACAACTGAAAAGACGAATGGTGGACAAAATACGGGGAATCGATCACTCAGTTGGAGCAGCTGTGTTCCCGTCTCATCACACAATTTTCTGGCTAGGTCATAGCTCAATTAATAACTGAATTCCACAGCCGAACACAGGCCACTGATGAAGAGGCCAAGATATTCATCTGACGAAAGGTCCAAATGTACAAAAGAATCATCGCATGAGGGAAACTAGGAGAGCTGCGTGCACAATGTTACACGTATGCTCCTCCCCAAATTGTGTAATCTGTAACAAATCCTGAAGCAACAGACTGTCGACGAGCTTGTAGAGAGGGCACGGGAAACAGAGCGAAACTACAAGGCACAGGCCCTGTTAGACAAGCCACGTGCCAGTAAGAATACGGAGCCAGATAAGCAGTCCGAGCAAAAGAGAAATCCTCCCCCGCCCTCTACCATCATCAAGATGCTCCCGAAGCGCTGATTCTGCCCGGANAAAGTGAACCACCCGAAGCTCTCCCACATAGAGGAGGAAATTAACAGGCACAGAATACTTGCCCTACTAGATTCCGCAGCCACAAGCAACTTCGTGAGAAGCGACATGCTCACCCCTGCAGAAAGAGCATCACATAGCCCTCATACCCACCTCGTATACATGGCACAACATGACCGGTCCCTCAAGGTCGACTGTCGCACCACCCTGAGCGTGGGAATATACCGTCATGTAATTTCAGCCGAATTTGATGTTTCACCAGACATCATGGAAGCAGTGATCCTGGGACAACCCTGGCTATACCAAAAGAGGTGCGTGATGGACCACAACCAACAGTGTATATATATCGGAGACAAGCACCGAGTGGCCGTCAATTGGAAACACAACCCAGACATGGCGATCCCACCACCAATTGCTCCCAAAGATATAAACCACCAGCTAGCTGAACCAGAATTCGCTAAACCTAGGTAAATCCTAGATGACCATGCTGGAGTCTTCGGCCAAGAAGAATCGCTATGTAGTACTATCCAACATGAGATTTAGCTCATCACCGACATACCAGTGTATAACCGACCATACTGAGTGTCTGCCCATAGGCGGCACCTTATTATGACCCAAGTTCAGGAGATGGAAGAGCAGGGGATCGTGGAACCATCTGATTCGCCTTATAATTCACGTTAAGTATTAGTCACGAGAAAGGATAAACAGCTACATTTCTGCGTAAATTACAAGGATCTGACAACTTGACACACTCCATAGCACCGCCAGCCATTAACCAGACCCACACTCTCCAAGTTATAGGGGAAGCCAAAATCTTCAGCACTCTCAAGATGCAGTCAGGGCACTAGCAGATCACGGTACACCCTGGCAGCAGGAAGTACAAGATATTTACCCGTACAGAGGGCGAAACCATGCAATTCAGAGTAATGCTGTTCTGACAAGAACGCCCCGCCACCTTCCAGAGGCTCATGTCCACCGAAGTTCTTACCAGGTTTGTGGGACAGTTTTGTTTTGCACACTTGGACGACAAAATTGTTTATTAAAAGTCATGGGAGGAGCACTGCAGACACTTCTAGTGAGTCCTGGAGAGACACGAGTTGCTTGGCCTAACTTACAAGCTTTCCAAAAGTCACTTTGGAATGTCTACTATCGAATACGGCATGTAGNTGAGTCCTGGAGAGACACGAGTTGCTTGGCCTAACTTACAAGCTTTCCAAAAGTCACTTTGGAATGTCTACTATCGAATACGGCATGTAGTCACATCCGAGGGGAACTATCACCAAGTCGCATAAATACGGGCCATTAAGGAGGCAGAGGAACCAACCAACAAAANGTCACATCCGAGGGGAACTATCACCAAGTCGCATAAATACGGGCCATTAAGGAGGCAGAGGAACCAACCAACAAAAAGCAGTTGCATGGCTTCTTAGGCTTATGTAATTGGCTACGTGATTTTGTGCCAGACATCGCCCGACAGATGGCACCCCTCTACCCCTCATAGAGAAGGAAACACGTTGGCAGTGGGGAGAAGAACACAGGAACACCTTCCTAACCCTGAGCAGAGCTTCCAGAATATCGCACAACTCCACCGACCACAAAGGGTGAGCTCTTTCATACTAAAGACAGATGCCTGCCAGAACGGGCTGGGGGCAGTCGTGTACCAAGAGAACCCTGCCGGTCAGCCTCCAGTTATGCTTACGCAAGCACCAGACTCAATGCGACCGAACAGAAATACCATATCAACGAGCAGAAGTGTCTCGCCACCATAATCTCGGTGGTGAGGAAGTACTGTTAAAACTTGGAGGGCAGACACTTCAAACTCCGCACCGACAGTAAAGCCCTCCAATGGCATGTAAATTCAAGAATGCCAAAGCCAAACTCAGACGGTGAAAAGGTCCTCACAGAATGACTTCGAGGTACAACACTGTCCGGGCAAAACGAATGACCTACCCGACGCCCTATCATGCCAGCCGGACTTCGACGGGGGCACCAAAGAAGATGAGGAGTGGGAGAGAATGACCCCTTTCTGGCTTGTACCAGAAACCCCGAAGAGCACCTCCAACTCCTCCAGCTGCAACTTAGCAGGTACCAGATAAACTACCCCCAACGAAAGGACCAGAAGATCCCAGCATCTCCTTCAGGACAAGCCCCAGAGGTTCGAACTCCGGGACAATGTCATTTGGTCCCGGAGCGGACAACCGGGGGCCCCGTGGAAGATCTGAATACTCGGGAACCTGAGGGCAGACCTCTACCGCCACCACCATGACCACCCGCAAGCCGACTACCCCGGCATTAAGGTGACGCTGCCGGACATTGGGGTATGATACATATGGGACGGGATAAGACATGATGTGCGACAGTATGTCAATAACTGTGAGGTGTGCTGCCGTAGCAAAGTCTATCCCATACCCCAACCCACAGCAAAACCCCATTGACCCCACACAGCCTGGACCCACTTGGCTGCTGACCTGATGGGACCATACACAAGGAGCACCAAAGGAAACAGGCAAATTTTCCCGCTGGGTAGAATCATTTCCCCTACCCAGTTAGGAAACCCAAAATACCATCTGGAAGTTCTAGACGGAGTTATTTCCTCGCTAGGGGTACCCACAGGACTTACAGAAGGACAATGGCATGCAATTCACCAGTCACAAATGGCAGACTGCATGCAACACCTGAGGAGTGGAGACGTAGACGACTCCCCCATATCACCCGCAAGCCAACCCCTCTGAGGAGGGATCAGGAACTCAAGTCAATGCCATTGGGACAAACACCTACCAATTATTTTCTTCACCCTCAGGAGGAANGAGGAGGGATCAGGAACTCAAGTCAATGCCATTGGGACAAACACCTACCAATTATTTTCTTCACCCTCAGGAGGAATACCAACGAAGCCATGAGCACCAGCCCCAGTCAGCTCATTCTGTGCCGAACTCTACATCGCCCAGGCAACTAGCAGTGGGAGCAAGCACTTATGGAAATGCCACAACCAGAGGAAGTCTGCCCGGCCGCCTTAACACGAACCACAAGGGTGCGCGACGCCCAGGCTCAGTACATCGACAGGAAGCATCCACAACCCACCACCGAAGTGAACAGCTTCAAAATAGGCGAGGCGGTACTTCTCTGCAGCCACCCACTCAGTAAGGCCCGAAGTCAATTCAACGCAGACCTCGCAGATAAGTGGGATGGACCTTCTACCAAAGTGGGATGCTAAGATAACGTGTACTGGGCGGAGGACACCAGGGGACATATCCACACGGTAACCCGAGAGCAGATGCGCCCTTACCCCGGCGGAGCTCAAGACAGCGAGGCCGAAGAATCAGAGAGCCAGAGAGTGATGAAGAGGAAGAAAGGGAGAAAGATACCCAGCAACTGACGCACCTGGAAGTCGAACCCCCTACCTTTTGAGAGCCGGAACTTTGACCGGACGCCGACCGTAGAAGCATCCAACCCACCCTGACCAGAGTCGAACCACAGCCTTCATTTCGAGGGGCAATGCCCATCCGGAACTGGCCCTCAACACCCACAGGCTTCTTCCGCAAGATGTCCGCCAGATACAACCGGATGACCCTCACTGGGTCCGAGCTGTCGTGGCGGAGCCCTTTGGACAGGGAGACTGTGCCAGCGACCTCAGCAGTCCAGTCCCATCCCAGAGAGAGATGAGACATGCTGAGCCGATGAGGCAGGGGTACCCGAAGAGTTCCTGTCTCAGACGGTCAGATGGCAACAGAAACTATGCCCACCCAGTCCCGAAGCCAGACAGCGTCGAGGCCTCCAACATATCGTCTTCCGCATGAGAGGATGAGCCCACCAGCGCCGACGAGACAGACGGCAACCCCAACTGCATCCACCCAGGATGACTCAGTCACCCGCCAGGTCACGATGCCGGAAGGCGCAGAGACCACCTATGCATCACCTACTGTACAGGAGGATGACCCCAGCCGAGCTGAGGGGACAGGAGGCGTAGAGGACTCCCTGCCCCTAACAGCCACCTCAGTACTGCCCCTCCAGGAGGAGAGGGCACTTAATCAACACCCGGTGGCTAGGGGCCCCAAACTTGCCACTGCCGGGGACGAAAACCCAGAGTCCAGCAGCCAGCCGACAAGACAGATGCACTCCCGCCACCTGTTGCAGCACCTCTCAACCAGGAAGATACTGTGAATCACCATGGTGGCCTACTTCCAAATTCATGTGCCCATACCCTCAGTACGCGGTCTTGAGGAAGCAGGCCACCCCTATAAAACCCGGACTCTAGCCACGGATAAATGATGGACAGACGTGAGTTGTCAAATATTCAACCGTAACCAGTGTGTGAACACGTATTATATCAGCTGATAATTGCTGTTACCAGTAATCAGTGACTAGTATAGAAAACAGTAATGAAACAGCTGTAAATCTCGGTTACCTGTGACGTTAGTTAAACCGGTACATGCATTATGACAGATAGTAGAATGCATTAAATATAGTCACACCATTGCTAATTGACGTAGTGCTACGTGTATAATCTGCCAAGACAGTACAAGTATATAGTGACAGTGTTTATCTAACCACAATGTAATAAGAGACATCGTAGTGATAAAAAGTGACTCAAGTAATTCTTCTACAGAAGCACAGACTTACTTGTTAGGAGCCAGCAGAATTAACACACCCCTCACGAGTGGGAATTGTATTTTCGTGCTGCTTGTAAAGTTGTTTCTATCCAGGTTAAAATTTGAAAAATAATTTATGTGTATAAACACAGCTCTCAGCTGATTTGTGTGAGCGGCACATGAGGGGCATGAGTATTCATCAGACACCGAGCCATTACAGCATGACAGTTATCCTCCCCAGGGGGTAGAACCCATTAACAGGCCGCTCACCCAGTCAGCCGGTGCACGAGAGAGAGAGAGTGAGAGTGAGAGAGAGAGAGAGAGAGAAAGAGAAAGAGAGAGAGAGAGAGAGAGAGAGAGAGAGCTACACCATGCCGGGAACAAAAGTGACACCTCACGCGCCGCAACCCTGGGTCCAGCACACAAAAGAGGAGCGCTACAGAAGCCAACCCGACTTTCTTGCAAGTGGACAGTACTACATCCCACCCACAAAATTTTTTTTTCGCCCACAAGTTTACATTGCATAGAAACAAGGTGGAGGGGAAGGGGGAGTAGGATTGACGTAAGACACTTATTGGTCATACTAATAAACACAAGTTCGCCTCCTCTGTATGTACAATCACATTATCCCAGGTGGGATATGAACCCCAAATACGTCAGCCAAGATCGTTCACCTTTATCTCACACGTCACGCCACCCCCTCATGTGTGATTGAGGCTAGCCAAGCAGTCGAGCTAAGCATCTAAGCTAGCGCAACTAGGGAAACCCAGTATTACAGAGGCGCATAGTTAGGCCACATGCTAAGGAATCGCGCTAGAGAGCAAAACTCTGCCCAGGAGGAGGAACTCGCTGCCCGCACCCCAGATGAGCCCGCAGGCAGGTACAATATATGGCAGTGCATTGCTGAGGAACGCCAGTTGTTCTCCAGTAGCTCGCTCCACCACCTTGTGTGCTAAGCCTCTCTGCTGACCCCAACGGCTTCACGACCTACCAGAAGTGCTTCAAGACCTGCACCAGCAATCACCTAAGAAGTCTTCGAATCCCTTGAACAGCATACCCTTCTCGTAACGGCAACCACACTATCCTTCTAGTAGTGTTAAACACCCATTACCCTTCCAGTAGTGGCACTCGGAAATCCCTTTTGGACAATGGCATTGAGATAGTTGGGGATAGTTGNCTTCACGACCTACCAGAAGTGCTTCAAGACCTGCACCAGCAATCACCTAAGAAGTCTTCGAATCCCTTGAACAGCATACCCTTCTCGTAACGGCAACCACACTATCCTTCTAGTAGTGTTAAACACCCATTGCCCTTCCAGTAGTGGCACTCGGAAATCCCTTTTGGACAATGGCATTGAGATAGTTGGGGATAGTTATTATAGCTAAAGCCGCATCTGCTCTTGCTCAGGTTATACCCAGGTCCCCTTCACCTGGTTTACGTAGTTTACTTCCATTCAGTTCCTGATTAGTTAGGAGGTAGTACGGGCGACCGTGTCTATTTCTCTCAAAACAAACACATTTCCTCTCAAACCTCTATGTGCTAATTATAGGATGACTGATTTTATCCTCTATAAACGACAGCCCACCTGGGTAAAGCAGGAGGCCGCATCCTTGACAAACCAATTACCAAACCTAAAGTAGGACTGCGGTTTCCTTTAACCGGGCGCACGTGCATCGTAAAACATTCCCAGTCGACGGCCACCCTTACTGTTCACCTGGTGCGCAGTAAGGCAGAGCCACAACTACTAGCAACACAATCCAAGGGCTCCAAGTCAGTTAGTCCAGCTGATTCACTCCATCCACCGCACTGAACTGATGTTCGGAAAGAGTGATAAGACTGGTTCAGGAGGACTGCCCATCTTTGGACATACCGTATTTTATCGCATATAAGTCACACATTTTATTTTTAAAAATTTATTGAAAACTCGGGGTGCGACTTATAAGTGAGAAAAATTCCTCCAACCCCGCACTAACTTTTCATTTACTCCGAATTCACGGCCCGCGGCTCAATTTCGAAACTCTTCAGCAAACAAAATCACTTTCATTTTGAAACCTGCAGTGTAGGTACGTCACTTTTCCATCAAGAAACTGTCCCACTTCTTCACTGCCACAATATCAAAACAACACTACGTGCGGCGCAAAGACGATATAAGAGAAAGACGTGTAAGTCACGGCTAACATTTGGTACTCAAGAACCAACGCTAATGTGCTGCTATCTCTAACACTCCACAGAAAGCTTTCTAAAATAATCAATTATCAGTTATTGAGCAAAAATCGATTCCTTTTGATTCTTTTAAAATATTTTTTTCTGTTAAGGATTGCGAAGGGAATTACGTAACGGAAATATTCAAATGTCTTTCTATATTATGCACGTTTATTTAAAACTTAGAAAGATAAACTGCAGAAATAATGGTTACGTTTTTGCTTTTAACATAAAACGTTAGAAATACTTAAAAATAAAGCTCAATAAAATTTTTGTCGTAAAAATATCANATTTAAAACTTAGAAAGATAAACTGCAGAAATAATGGTTACGTTTTTGCTTTTAACATAAAACGTTAGAAATACTTGAAATATATAAAAATAAAGCTCAATAAAATTTTTGTCGTAAAAATATGACATTAAATTACACGTTTGTAAGTTACTTCTTTTTTCCAATAAATATATAAACTCCGGCAGTCAAGGTTGCATCTCNACATTAAATTACACGTTTGTAAGTTACTTCTTTTTTCCAATAAATATATAAACTCCGGCAGTCAAGGTTGCATCTCGAGCGCTAAATCAGAACATTCCAGACGAACTACGTCCAACAAACTTGCGGCGCAGTGTCTGCGCTGTACGCTTGGCAACACCGCTGCCACACGACCTCCACCAAGGTCGCGTGCATCAGCCACCCGTGGCGCAGGTCGTGTTGTACAGATTTACAACATTGATGAACGCGATATATAAACGATAAATATTATTTTTTTAAACACCCTTTGAAAACAATGGGGCGACCTATATGCGTAGGAGACTTATATGCGATAAAATACGGTACTACATTCAACATCGTTGTCGGACTTCCAGAGTAAACCCACCGCTCCAACCACAGCGCTAAATTTTCACCGGTTGGAGTAATCGGGTACGACTCTGGTCAGCTCGGTCTCGGCTTGGTTCTACACCTAGCTAGGGAACATCGTCGTTTGCTCTCCTCTTGTGAGGCCGATATTTGTACCTACCTGTATGCCGTACACCCAAAGGAGGGGTACGAAGTGGTAGGAAAGGAAGGCAGTTGCGGCCATCAAAGCCAACAGGAGCTGTAACACAGCCCTAACTGCACTTTGCAGCTTAACCCCTTAGGAACGAGCTCAAACTACCCACCAACTGGAGAGGCCTTACCTCCCAGCCACCTCCCACTCCTTATTTCAGCCCCCGATCAAGACCGCCAGCCGACTACACTCGATAGACACCGACCTTAGTCAGGAACGACCCATTCCACTAGGGATCGCGAATCCCTGGTTCCAGTGTCGCCGGACCATCAGCCCTACCCAGGCTCACTGTAGCACCGCCAGCTGCAGCACCACCGTTGCTCTAGGTTGGCGCACTTGTTCCTGTCAATTGNTACCCAGGCTCACTGTAGCACCGCCAGCTGCAGCACCACCGTTGCTCTAGGTTGGCGCACTTGTTCCTGTCAATTCCAGCAGCAACAGCAGCAGCTGGTTCAGCAGCCACCCTGGGCCACCTCCTGCACAGGTAAACCCGTGGCTGTGTGCCACCCAGTACGCAGGACCGCTAAGCCCACGTTTTACTTTGTACCGTGCCGTCAAGCCACGCACCCTGTATTATATACCAGCCCGGTCAGCCGTTAAGGTCAGCCAGTTGAATCACCCGTGTCTCAGTCACCGTCAGCCACCCGATGTTACGAGTCAACTTGTTGACTTACAAATGCACAACAGTATTCAGAAAAAAAAGTGTGAGTATGTGATAGTATTGAATGAAATAATGCTGTACATTAAATTTGTTTATAATGATGATTCACTATAGTGATAATTGATTAATTTTTAATTTACAAAAGGTATACCGGGGAAAAAAACCCTGACATTTCTTTTTTTATTTGTTTGCAACAAACAAGTTTTTATTTCGAAAATACTTAAAGCATCTCTGCAATACTGTTAAAACAAGTAGTACATTTACATTAAATTAAATTTGGCAGTTACCATACTCTTAATGTTCAAAATTTTTAAGTAAACTCCTCTGTCACACAAACTATTACACACAATTACGTATATACATGTAACAAATCAACATATCTAAATTCATAAATTTTACTCTAACACCTCTGCAGTTACATCCATTAAAAAACAATTGAGAGAATAAGTATTTTGGCATAAGGTGAACTACAGGAAACCCTCTTATTTACACTTTTCAAGGGGGCAAAGGAAAAATGTGTAAATTGCATGAAAGTGTAAATTGAGGGAAAGCTCTAAAATCTCATCTTAGTAAATACCTGATCTCCTGTATCTCTCGTTTCTTCTGCAAACACTTTCCAGTTCTAAAAGATTTAAAATACAACTACAAATACTGTATCACATCAATCTGCAACCTCCACACGAAAAAAAATTATGCCAGATTTTGACTTAAATTAAATAAAGCTTCATCCACTAACATAACCAATGTAAATAAAAAAAAAAGTCAGCTGTCAAATAACACACAAAAATTATGTCAGATTTTATCAAAATAAATAAAGCTAGATCCACTACTAATATAAAATAAATTAAAAAAATCACTCAACATAAGATAAACATGTGTAGGGGAGTAAGGGGCTAGAGTGAGCATGGGGCTGGTGTGAATTATTATACCTCTTTCAGTACTGACACAGTAATGTTAATAATTTTTTCAAAGGTTGCTGTCATGGTATCATTCCGTTGATGCTACAAGAAGAAGAAAATTGTTCATTGTTTGTGTCAAGTCATTGTTTATATGTTTTGGTTGGCTCCCTCTATAATTTTCATGCTGGAAAAAGATGAGTTATCTTTAAATTTTATATTTCTAATATGTTGATGGTTTCGACATTCTGGTGATTTCAGATGGTGCGGACATATCACAGGAAAACAACTCGGTGCGACACTTCAGAAGAAAATGTTAAGAAAGTATTGGACGAAGTTCTAAAAGAAAATAAGAGTATCAGAGCTACTGCAGAAAAGTATGGTCTCAAAAAGTCTATGCATTCCAAAAGGCTTCAAGTCGTGAAGTTACAAAGAGTGTGTATCAGTGACTCGGGTAATTCCTCTCGGAAGGACACACTAGCTGTTAGTCTTCGAGTTAAAGGTAAGAACAGGCACTGTGTGCATCAAGTGTTTTCGGATGACCAAGAAAGTATGTTAAGTGACTATTTAATCACAGATTCTGCTATGCATAGTGGCCTTACTTATAATAGAGCCAGGAAGCTTGCATACGAGTATGCTGTAAAACTGAAAATTAAATACCCATCTAGCTGGGAACGTGATCAGAGTGTAGGCATTGATTGGATGAAGAGCTTATTGAAACATCATCAGTATCTTAGTCTACGTAAGCCTGAGAACACAAGCCTTACAAGAGCAACAGCATTTAATAAAACAAATGTTGAAGAGTTTTTTGATAACTATCGTTCTGTAATGAATAGATATAATTTTCCGCCAAACAAGATTTTAAACTTGGAAGAAACTGGTGTCACTACTGTGCGTCCAAGTCCAAAAATAATAGCCGTAACAGGCAAGAAACAGGTTGGACAAGTAGTAGCACGGGAGCGTGAAGAACTGGTAACTGTTTGTGGTATAATTGTGGCAAATGGGAACAGTTTGCCTCCGCTTTTTGTTTTCCCAAAAATTTGTCTCACAGACTGCTACCTTGCTGGAGGTCCAGCAGGAAGTTTGGGACTTCCATCTTCATCTGGTTGGATGACAGCAGACCTTTTTACTAAAATTTTGCACCACATTCAACAGCGAACAAGCTGTACACCCGACAACCCCATTCTCTTGCTGCTTGATAACCACAGCAGTCACATTACAGTAGAATCTGTATTTTTTGCCAAGGATAACATTATTGTACTTCTCACCATCCCTCACCATTATTCTCACTGCATGCAACCATTAGATGTGGCTGTGTTTGGGCCATTCAATACTGCTTTGCGTGTCGCTTTCACTGACTTAACCCGATCATTAACTTCTGAAAACAAAGTAATAAAAGTGGAAAACATAGCCAACCTTGTAGGTGCAGCACACATGAACTCTTTCACGCCAAAAAATATTATGTCTTCTTTTTCTAAAACTGAAATTTGGCCTTTGAACTATCTAGTTTCTTAGATAGGTCATTGCCCGTTGAAGAAGCCGTTAATGAAGTGAATCATAATCATCCAGAAGAAGACCCAGACACTGATGCTAATCATTCTCAGGTTTCATGTAGAAATAACCAAGAGGAAAATGAAAATTTTGCACTGAATAAAGACAAGTAATGAAGCTACCACAAGTCACAGTGAGATGGATTCCTTTGTTGGGCCTATAACAGCACCTGAAACTCATGCAAGTATTCCAACAAGTCAGCAAAGAATTCCTCATCAGAGCTATTCTGTATCACCAGAAGTTTTAACACCGGACAGTATTTTGCGTTTTCCAAAAGCAGGGCCTCAAACGGAAGGATCAAAGAGTAGGTAAACAGTTGAATCGCGAATCTGTACCAATACGTCAGAGAAGAAAAGACTGGAACAAGCTGAAGAAAACAAGAGGAAAGAGGAGAAGCAATTACAAAAAGCAAAGAGGAAAGCTGAGAGGCAAGTAAAAACATGCTTGATCAAATACAGAGGACAAATAAATTGAATGACACAGGTAGGAAATGAATCTTAAACAGAAGAATCTGATGAAGTAATGGAACTTTTGTCTGAAACTGAAGGTTTTGATTTGAGTGATCAAATTGAAATAGGTAACTTTATAATGTAAGTTCACAGATCCGAGGGATAGGGCAGTATTTATGTCGGTCAAATACAAGCCAAGCAGTGTAACGAATTTGAGGTGAAATATTTGAGAAAAAAAGGACACAAATTTGTTTGCCCAAATGTGGAAGATGTTTCAACTATACCACGTGAAGATGTTTATTCAAAGCTTCCTAGTCCCAGAGGAGCAAGGGGAACAAAGGGCACAGCAAATTACATGACCTTTGAAGTAAACTTTTGTAATTATTGTATAAAGTATGACATATAATGTTACAGCATTTATTAAAATTAATGCTAAAGTGTTTTTCATTACTATTAAGCTTAATCTGTGGTATAAAACTAGCAAAGTCTCAACTGTTGTATGCCTAGCTCTCATTTCTTCAAATTCCTTTAGTAACAAAATTGTGTGTTAACTGATTGTATGTTGTATTTCTTTTTCTTTTTAAGAAATGAAATGTTTTGCGTTTGTTAATTGCAATTTCTTTTGAATTGTATGCACAAAACAGTAATTATTTATTCATAATTTTCAATTGTCCACATTAGCCTCTACATGGAGCTAAAGTAGACAAATGTAAAGTTATTTTGAAAATTAAAATTAAGTATGAAAATAAAAGGGTAGAAAGACTGCTTAGCTTAAAAATGAACATTAATAAAAATTTATTTATTGATTAACCAAACACTGCAATTTGATTTTTTTTTAAACTTTATGTCAACATTAAAAAAAGTGTTCACACTAGCTCTCTTCTCCCCTATCCATATGCTTGTTTTCAATATTATTTTTAGTTTATCTGCAACCGAAATTGTTTTTCGCTCTTTTACATTCCTCATTTCTTTCCACAGATAAAAAGATCATAAAATACAAAAAAAGTAAGTCAGATGTTTTG
The DNA here is from genome assembly GCA_002778355.1 of Clitarchus hookeri. Taxonomy (NCBI): domain Eukaryota; kingdom Metazoa; phylum Arthropoda; class Insecta; order Phasmatodea; family Phasmatidae; genus Clitarchus; species Clitarchus hookeri. The sequence continues at coordinate 836,262 of NQII01000568.1, forward strand.
TTTGAATTAAAATAACATACTGCATATACATTTATTTACCGGACATCGGCTAGATACATGATAACATCTTAGGAAATTTCAATAGAATAAAAGACACAGGCTAAGAACACACAATTTTTTTGTTTATACAGCAGTCGCAGTGTTACTACTTGCGCTTTTGAAGGGATAAATATTCACAGGCTGCCATCTTGCTTTGAGGTGTGTTCCAGGCACGCAATGTAGTGTTCGCGCGTGCACAAAGTTACCAGATGTTACTCCACTGAACATTTCATATGCAATTAAATTAATTTCAGCACGAAGGTACATGAACTTGTTATCTGTGATGGAGAAACGAAGATGTAAATAAACAGTTTGTACGTGTTTTGCAAGGCGTTAATAGAAAGAATATAACAAGTTTTGTAATGCAATTTGAGGGAAAGTGTAACATTACTTCTTACGGCACAAAAATGGGACCTGAAAAAAAATGGTGCCAACTGCAGGAAAATGTATATACCGAGAACGTAAATAAGAAGTTTTGCTGTATATAAAAAAGCTATCTATAAATATATATATTATGATTAACAATTCAAAACTTTATAAGTCATAAACATGATTTTTCCCTGCAATGGCATCACAGTAAACATGGACTAACTATATAATAATGAAAATGTACAAAGAAATAATAAAATTTATAAAAAAATTAAAATTTACAGTTATAAATTTTGCTCTACTTTTTAACAAAATACTTTTCATGTACATAATTTAAAAATGCTCACACAATCTTTTAAAACTAGAACAAGACACTTGCCGTGCCTACTTAACACAGCAGTGTTTTCCGACATCCAATGAAGTTCCACTTGCATGCTCGACTGAGATAGTGCCACTTAGAAATTGCCAGCATCATCTTCTTACGAGGCCCAAGCAGTCTGAAATGAAAGTAATCACTAACAAAATTAATTGTGACAAACTGAAATTATTTGCCATCATGTTACACCATTCTACTTGCTGCTCAAATCTGAACACACGTNTGATTTTTCCCTGCAATGGCATCACAGTAAACATGGACTAACTATATAATAATGAAAATGTACAAAGAAATAATAAAATTTATAAAAAAATTAAAATTTACAGTTATAAATTTTGCTCTACTCTTTAACAAAATACTTTTCATGTACATAATTTAAAAATGCTCACACAATCTTTGAAAACTAGAACAAGACACTTGCAGTGCCTACTTAACACAGCAGTGTTTTCCGACATCCAATGAAGTTCCACTTGCATGCTCGACTGAGATAGTGCCACTTAGAAATTGCCAGCATCATCTTCTTACGAGGCCCAAGCAGTCTGAAATGAAAGTAATCATTAACAACATTCATTGTGACAAACTGAAATTATTTGTCATCATGTTACACCATTCTACTTGCTGCTCAAATCTGAACACACATTTTCTGAATGTATGGTAAACTATCCTACAGATAACAACCTTCAGTAAATTCCTTTATGTAATGTGATACTACCAGNTTTTCTGAATGTATGGTAAACTATCCTACAGATAACAACCTTCAGTAAATTCCTTTATGTAATGTGATACTACCAGTGGTAACCATAATTTTCCATCTGCAGGGCACTTGCATACATGTGACAGGTGCAGCATGAAAGTGTGAGCACGTAACATATTGACATAACTCTTCCATCACAAGTAAGGTGTTATTACTATGATGGCGCCGAAATGAAAATATGTATGCAGATGTTGTTACTGAATTTACTAGAGAGATGTGTTAGTTTGGACGTTGGGTAAGCTGTCTGTAATTTTTTTCTGCCAATACTGCCAGAAATGTGTAAACTTAATTGATAAAAGTCCCACTATAGCGAGGTGTCAACGGGTTCGAGCCTCACTATAACTGTCTCCTCGCTATTCACCAATTTGACCAATTTTAACCCCCAAAACCCAAAAATCACCCTAAAATTGCATTAAAGTTGTGTTTAAACCTATTTAATGGGAAATAACCTATTATATTAATGAAATGTTAGTTTATTTAAGCTCTTTACAATGATACCCGACAAGTACAGATGTAATCACCGATTGCATCAAAATGAGCGGAAAACCTGACCGCACCACGTAAGTATAGCCGCTCACAGCCCAAAATCAATTACTCAGCTGTCGCAGCATCGCACGACTGTCTGAAACTAAATAATAACAACTAGTAACTGGAAAATTTTACATTTTTAATTAACAAAACCTGGAAATATTATTGCAAGATATATTCCACGGGCAGATACAATTACCGATTGCGTTAATATGTTCAAAAGTGGGGAAAGGAAAATAATTATAGCTCAGCCTACGACTCTTGCTTGAAAACAGCTCATGGCTGGAAAATTACATGTTTTCAATTAAAGAAACCTATAACTTTATTCGAAGCTGTCTTTGTGATTAAAATAATACCCACCACGGGCAGATACAATTACTGACTGCATCAAAAGTTACGAAAAAAAAAAACTACCTGAACAGGCTCGGGGATAAGATTATTTTGACACTGCTTTTCTCTGTCTGATAGTAAAATAAAGTGATGTGTTTGTAAGTTACCTAGATGTGTTGCAATTACAATAATTCCCCTAAAGTTTTACTTGGTAGCAAGATCCAAGGTCTTCCTCTTGCTGTCCATGCCGTAAAATCACATCAGAAACAAAAAGTCCAAAAAATTGCGTGGGTCGTCAATAATCGTAGCACAAAATCTTAATCTAAAAACATTACAAAATCAAAATACAAATAAAATAGCATAAGCAGGTTTTCAATAACAGTGAAAAACAACGACATTGAAATCTAAAATCGTAATCAATAAATCAAAGCAGAAAATTCAAATGGAATAAAACCAAACACAGTTGAAAGCACAATGACTGTGAACAACTACGGAAATGCAGAACAGGATTATCTGATGGAAAGAAAGAAAGAAAGAAAGGAAGGAAGGAAGAAAGAAAGAAAAGGCTGGATTCTGTTTTTAAGAGCGATGTGCTTGGTTGGCCTGCGAGGGAGGCGAGGTGGAAGAATGACACATGACAGCCGCAGAGGGAACCGNGGGGGGGGGGGAGGAGGTGAGCTACGGCAGACAGATTCACACTATCTCGCCGTACATGTTTCTACTCATAAAATCACAATTTTTACATGGAATATTTTTGCGATATTTTGGCGGTTTCTCAAAAAGACCTTGTTCTAAACATGTTCACGCAGTTACCGTGCTCGCTATTACAGGATTCTACTGTAGTTCAATTTAGTTGTGAACTCTGGCATTTTTTTTTTAAGCAATGTCCTTGGAGTATTTATTATATTTATTTTTGTTTTCTTTAAACTATTGAATGCAATATTCTACAGATGTATGGGTCTCGAAATATATAACTCAAATTTGTGGAAAAAAAAAGTAAAGTGTAAATATTGCATAATCTGTTATTTCACAGTGTTCAATGCAAAGGAGACAAACACAAGATTTTGTAAACTACAAACCAGTAGCAAGAACCAGTATCAGAGAACAGATGCAATCAATTTGGGGCTAACTTTTCTCTTAGTTTGTACAGACCACTACTCATATTACTATTGTATTTATTATTGTTTATGACCATATTATTTGTAGATAATCTTGAAGCATTTTGATGGTGAAATTTAACTAATTAACTGCTATGATCACTGATACGAACATGAACATGAATGCAAGCAAAATTTGTATAATATGTATGACTGAGATACTGGATATATTATTGTATTTCACGTGGTATCACATTCCTCACCCACAACAAAATTACGTTAGGTGACCACCAAAAGAATCCTACTTACTACCAATTAGAAATTTTTATGTACTGCATTATCATACACACCAAACCATATTAAGTAAGTTACATTTCTTCCATAAACTAAAAACCATGACCGCAAGTCCGATCTACTACATTAACACATAATAGATCATAAGTAGGCCTAATGTAAAATCACCACTGCAAAAATTTACACATTACAGTTTAACTGTATAAATTACAATATAAATTCATACATCAGAAAAAACATCATTTTACACAGAAAAAACATCTCAATAGATGAAATAACATTTCCTTAATACCTCTCATTTTTTTGTTTATGTTATAGTATTAATTTACAGGTTGTCTGTACAATGTGACATTACAGTTTATTTATAATATACTTCATTAATATCCCAAAATTTTCTAAATAATTTGAATATTGTGGTAAAGTGAGCTATGCAACTTTAAAAAAAATACTTTAAATAACTTAAAAATTTTAAATCTAAGCAACTTAGTCCAATACTTATTCTTCGAATGCTTTTGACGATTATCACAAGGCACTGTTTAACCATCTCATACGAACAACAGGAGGTACATCGTACCTATCTATGACATCCAATGACAGGCGAAAATTCCATCCATGGTCATATTTTTATTTCCAAGAAATTGATTTCAGAAGCAAGCACTTTTTTTCTGTATCAAGAAATGTGTAACCAGCAGTTCAAATACGCTTTGGTAAACCTAGAAAAGAAGACCATTATGCACCTAAGGTATAAAGTCAACCGTTCATTTACATTTTTTCAATAATTTTGTACCTAGAGGTGGCTATTAAAACTACTAAATCAATTTGATTTTTAAAATTATCAATTTATAAGTGCTACTGAAAATTTTCCGGACTTGGCCTATTGCTAAGCAACCTGAGGCATAGAATTCCTACACTAGGTGTCAAGAGCACAATGTTTTTCAGAACAGTACATATGCAAAGTGGCATTGAAATGGATGTTACCTGACTTGTGCTACACTTAGTTTTGTGACAAAGGGATGGGTCGAATAACAAAAAATATCGGTTCCGGTATTGATTCTACAATTTGAATATTGGTTCCAGCATTCTGTTCCATTTTGAATACTTGCATTTTGCTTGCAACTTCATTCAACCAATGCAGATAAAATTCATTAAATGTTTTATTTAACCTACCAAAGAATAGAACAATAGCAAAGTGTGAAGATAAGATTTAATGTATACAGATAAACTTGTATTAAATTTATTTAAGGTTAGTAAATATGTAACAAATAATTATAATTTTTTTTTTTTACATTAATAGGTGGTGACTGTGATATGCTTGGAAAATACTTTAACTAAATAACTCATAGTGGTGCTAAAGCCAAAACATTGTGGCATGACTAACTGATGGTCATTAAAAGAATGTCAACAACTCCAGTGGGGGACCTGCTTCCTATTTCTTTTTGCTTCAGGAGAGGACAGTTTACGATTACCACTCTTTAATTTTTTTTCCATGTATGGCAGGCACCCCAGAATTTTTTCCCTTTATTTTTGGCAAAAAAGAAGCGCTATACAGGAGGTAGTTATTTTTGTAAGGAAGGAGTTTTGCAGTAAATTTATTGCTTTTTAGAAACGAGAANTGGCAGGCACCCCAGAATTTTTTCCCTTTATTTTTGGCAAAAAAGAAGCGCTATACAGGAGGTAGTTATTTTTGTATGGAAGGAGTTTTGCAGTAAATTTATTGCTTTTTAGAAACGAGAAGAACCGAGCAGTTGTTGTTAACCTAAAACCGGTTCAGAGTCAAACCTCAAGAACCGGTATAAATTGGAACCGAAGAACCGAACCGACCCATCTCTAGACAATCATTCTGTTCTCAGATTTCATAATTGTTTAAGATTATGAACAAAACATAACCATCAATTTTTATGTTAACTGAGAAAATTAACCACTGAGACTATGTACAAAATTCATCAGCTTTTTAGCAATGCACTCTAGGCTGTACACAATATTGACATGTTTATGTTTAAGGAATAGTGCAGGATTTTTTTCTTCTTATTTCTCAAGAGGGCAACTGTTTAGACCTTGTAGATGGTGTTGAAAATTAGTGACCCCTCTGGACCAATTCCGTGAGTGCAGTTAGATGTAGTTACAAGAATATCACGATTGTGAAACTGCAGTCAATACCTCAACCGAGGAAAAGGTAAAAATGATGGACGAGGCTGGGGGGGAGGAGCCCACCTTTTGCAATTATTCCCGGTTCCGACAGCTGGAATATTACTTTTGGCGGTCCTGGACAGAAGGTGGTGTATACCTTGCAAGCATGGCCTTTGACGGCGTCAGTGGTTCTGGCAGTCGGATTTGAATCCCGGGGTCCTGGTGACTGGGAGGGGGCGAGGGAAGTGAGAGGGAAGGGGGTAGAACTGAACATCAAAACCCGTCAGGTCAATTAACTAACTCGCCCTCTTGCACCTTTTCCGCCCAGCCATGAAAAAATTTCAAGTTGAATGTACACTTCAAAAAGGTATGAATGTTTATCACAGACAAGCCTACATGACCGTAGCATAAAAGCAAAACCCCACAAAATTTTGAAAAATTGCACAAACTGTTTGTGAGGTCCATCACAGACAGTACTACATATGCAACACAGTCAAAATTTTTCTATGGAATTCACCTGGTAATACTCATGAACGATTCAACACACCAAGCAATGTGGCACAATGGTAAGACACTAGACTGACACTTAGAGAGAATGAGAGTTCAATTCCTAGTCTGGCTATCCTGATTTTGGTTTTCTNTGGTAAGACACTAGACTGACACTTAGAGAGAATGAGAGTTCAATTCCTAGTCTGGCTATCCTGATTTTGGTTTTCTGGAATTGCTCCTGATAAATGCTGCGGTGATTTCTTACCAGAGGCTATGTTTGCTTCCGTACAGTCACNTGGTTTTCTGGAATTGCTCCTGATAAATGCTGCGGTGATTTCTTACCAGAGGCTATGTTTGCTTCCGTACAGTCACAAAACAAACAAAATATTAAATAGGAATGAAAACTCCACAGGAGCAACAACACAAAAACAATACAAACAGTGAAAACACATTTCAACGGATGCATTTTGGTGCTTTCCCACAATTTTCTTAAAACCACAAAAAGGTAGAGAAAAGAATTCAATTTTTATTTATTAAAAGACTCAGTTATTGGATGTATGATAATAATGGAGTTACGAGGCATAATGATACTGACTGTATGGATGAAATCTACAATCTGAAGTCCAGTGAGCTGACCAAGAACCACACAAATACATAAGAAAAGTAAAAAAGAGATGCTAACATCACGGAATGAGAAAAATTTTGAATAGGTATCAAAGGTTGACACAACACTGAAAGAGTGGAGTGGAGAGGTTTGTGTTGCTCTTAACATTGAGGTCTTCAGAGCCGGTAAGGGTGAAGTGAGGCGAGTATGGAGCAGCGCCGGAATGCAAGGGGTGGAGGAAACGGAAGATCTCCGAGGAAACCAGCCGACCAGCAGTATCGTCCAGCACAATACCAACATGCGAAAATTCAGGGGCGGCTGCGCCAGGAATCGAACCCAGTTCGCCTTGTAGGAGGCAAGTAGTCTGACCACTACACCACCACAGTCCTTACACACTGGCAGAGGATTTGCAACATTACCCAGCAACTGTGCAAATATTAAACCCTGGATTTGAATTTCTGAAGCACACTCAATGTCCATTAGCAACACTTACATGACTCCGGTCTTTTTTAAATCTTCATCAGTCATTGTAAGAAACTTTTGAAAGTTTATGTTCTTGGAAACAAACAGTACGTGGTATTTTCCGAGGTTTAAAAAATTCAAAAACTCCAGTAACTTCAAGTGGCCCCAACCTGAAATCATGCAAGAAAACACCATTGTTTTAGAAATCAAACCTCAATATATACACAAATTCACTGTAGTTACAGTGGAACAGTAACACAAATGTGTTATATTTATATTTAAGACAGTAATTTTTTAACTTCTCTCACAATAATCATAATAATATGCACTACCTGCAGAGAGTTAGCATTGTTTACTTCATAATAAAAATAGTGGCTGGAAATTTACAATTCACTGAAATTTTTATTCAAAACTGGCACTGAAATTAATAACTTAAAAAATACAAGTTATAGTATAACTCATTTTGAATCTAAATGTGTTTATGCATTATTGTATTTGTCCAACCTGTAGTAGAATGACTTTCAGAATCAAGTGCACTCCATTTATTATAGTGCATCTCACTCTTGGATTGCAGTAAATAATATATTGTGCACACTGTTGTCAGATATCTATTGATTAGTGATTATCAACAGTCGAGAAGTTACGCTGTGATGGAAGTATAAAGTACGCACACATTTGTATGCAACAAAAATTTTACATAAGGTATAGTAGCGGATAAATATAGAATTGTTTGTTAAGCTAACCATTGCAATCTAAAAGTAAGATGTACAATATAAAGCTTTAATTAAAATAGATGCAAATACAAGATCACAATGTTCTTGACAAAGGACTGGAATGTATCCCTGTCTAGCTCACAAATGGTGGTGTGCCAAAATTTTCAACCTGCAAAACTCTAAAAAATAATGTTGAAGTGGCATTGCCAGCTTTTGAAGTATGAAAACACTGTGAGAGAGCTCAGCCAAGAAGGCGTGTGGTTTATGGTGGGCAATTCATTTCTGCTCTCAGTGCATTATTGTTCTGTCTGCCCAGTTATGCTTCACAACATGACCAGCCAAGATAGTGAATCACCATACAGGAAGATTGCAGAATAAGTGGTAGAAGAGTGCAGAATAATGACAGGTGATGTGGGAGAGAAGTGCATGACGTAGTGGACATAGCGTATATGAACAGAGGGCATGTGCTATGTTTACGTAAGTTGGTACTCCCCCTCTCCCTCAGTCACTAGAATATTTACGCATATATGCAGAGTTATCATTGAGTTATCATCTCAAAGGCAATTTCTGAAAAGTCTGTCATCTCCAAAGGATAGGACAACCTTTCTTAAAATGCACAGGAACACTTGAGGGTTGATTTGGGTGGCCAAGGACCGACTACTGAATAAAGAGCACGTCTATAGACTAATGTATAGTCCGATTTCAGTACAGTATCTACAGCAATATTCTTGGGATAAAGGACACATTTCTCAGGGGAGAGGTCATAGTTGCAGGATGCTGTCAGCCAGTCATCTCTGATAACTTGTCCTATGATCACCCAGATGGGTCACGACACTGCATGCAGGTTTGCAGGGAGTGGATCCATGGTCTTGCAACTAAGCATGTACAAAACTTTGATAGTATAAATTAAGTCTAGGCTTTTTTAGCATTCAGTTGCACTTCCTTCGCAATCAAATTGACTATTCACATAATGCAAAGCTTCAAACATGTGCAACAAAAAAGTGTGCACGAAGTGCATAGATTACGTCTGTTCTCAAGGTATGCTCTTCTTGCTACTTCTACTCTCGAGAGCATGTGAAATTTTTCCAAAAAGCATGGAAGGAGCAAAATGAGCAGCTGCTCTTGACCTGACTATGCAAACAACAAAGAGCAAAAGTGTGTGTTTTGTTTGGCAACTGGTGTGAAGACAAGAGGTTAGAGAAATTGTACAAATAGAATTTGATCCAAATATCCTGCTATAATCTATACAGGATGACGAAACATTTCTGCATGCTACTGCGTTTTTATGATAGACCTAATCAATAATTCTTCTAAAAAAGTTTATCCCAAATTTCTCAAGCACTAAACATGCAATTGTTCGACAGTTTGTTTTGTAACCTGGGCGGGAATGATTTTACTCTTTCTGCTCCACCTAGGTGAACAAGAGCAGGAAGAGATGCATTTAGGGAGCAGAGAGAGAACAACAAACAGAAAAAGTGCTTCCAGTAGCACAAACGGCAAAGAGCCAGAAAGAGTGTGAAAAGATCAGAGGTAGTAGAAAGAGTATGCCATGCGAACACACCTGTTATTTCCTGCCAAGTGATCAAATACAAAAATTTGCAAAATTATGTATAGATACTGTCAATTCCAGAGCAGTGTATTGGCCAAGTCNACCATCCGAACACACCTGTTATTATTTCCCGCCAAGTGATCAAATACAAAAATTTGCAAAATTATGTATAGATACTGTCAATTCCAGAGCAGTGTATTGGCCAAGTCGACCACACAATGCAGTATATGGCCGCTGTAGACAATGTTCAAGTCGTCTCGTAGGTTATCTGTTTTGTGGACAAACTGTTACAACTGGTTACAATTAGAGCTGGGCCAATTCACAAAATTATGCCAATGTGCCGATTCAACGATGTGCTGCTGATGTATAAAAACGTTTTCTGCTGATAATCAAGTTGAATTTACATTACAGTTATACTCTATGGTACTGGTGAAGTGAAGCACAATTAGAAGCAATTTTTAACTTATTTTAGTTAAGTGTCTAAAAAATATACACAATAATAGTGTAATACAACAAACCACATGAATTTTTAAGTATTGACAAAATTTTAGTGATGGGGTCGAGTCTCAAAAACTTGAGTTGAACTAACAAAGATTGACTCGTCANAAGCACAATTAGAAGCTATTTTTAACTTATTTTAGTTAAGTGTCTAAAAAATATAAACAATAATAGTGTAATACAACAAACCACATGAATTTAAGTATTGACAAAATTTTAGTGATGGGGTCGAGTCTCAAAAACTTGAGTTGAACTAACAAAGATTGACTCGTCATTTGAGTAAAGTTTTTCCCCGGCTGGCATTGAGCTACTGAACGTGCAAGATGAGTCACTGTGTTTGTAGGTTAAAAACAAACCAATTTTTGCACATAATAATTACTTTTCATGTCTCACGAATCAATAATTTAATTTTGCTAAACCGCTAAAGTTGTGTAGTAATGATGATAACTCTGCTACATGCGTTGACACTTGGTTGTTGCTTGTGATGTTCGGCAGCGATAAAAGCAGATGATTTATGACACGCTGCTTCCTAGGTTTAGTGGTGGCAGGACCCCAGCGGGCGACAGATAACATCAAGGTCGACAAGTACAGTCTCAGCATGGACACAAATACGTACAACCGTACAACGTATTTTAAACCTCTTTATCTTATGACAAGTCACACCTTCAGCAGAAATATGCGTAGATAGTACACTTGCAATCCTTTTCTACCATCCATAGTCATTCACTCGTAGGACAGAAGGAAAAGGCAGCGCTGTGAATCTTTTAATGAAGCAAATGATTATTCTTATTGGTAGAAACTGGTCCCAAAATTTTTTCTTGGTAAACCATGACTATAAGGGGAGGAAGTTATAGTCCATTCAAAGTTAAGTCCAACTTTTCTGAAGCCCTGCTGGTTCTACTTCCAGAATATTCCTTCGCTCATGCAAACAAAGCTTCATCGAGTCAAGAAAATTAGGCTAGACCAAAGGGTCAATGCACACCACATTTGTGCACACTCAGTGTAATAATATTTTGCATAAGAACCATTTCTTACTAAGCATCACCGAAACACCTATTTACTCCCCGTTTTTATTCATATCAATTACAAATGAAATATTATACGTTACAGATAATATATAAATTAAAGTTCAGTTTAACAAAAAAAAGCTATTGGTGATTTTTCAAAGGTTTAACTCAAAAGTGTGAAGAAACTGCAAATAAACTATGCAAGGGGCAGGCATTATAACTGTGTGCATAGGTACACATTTACATTTATGGTGCAAACTCGATTTTATCAGAAAATTTTATACTGATGTCGACTCGAGTTTCATACAGTTTGACTTGACTACTTGAAGCTGTAAAAATCAAACTCGCCATCACTACAAAATTTAAAAATAATATGTTAGTCTATATCTATAAAAATACTTATTTGTGAACACAGAAAAGAGTAAGCATGGGTAAGGTTGTTTACATATTTTGTTGCTGTTGACAGTCACGTGATAGGCTTGAAACAAAAATGGTGAATTGTTTTTATGTGAATTTTTTCTGCAATAAATCAGATTAATGATACTTGCATAATATGTACTCTTAAACCTAATGCTTCAAAAAACAAAATGTAGGCTAATTGATGATTTGTGCTTGGTTACTTTGCTACACATTTGGGTTTGTATAAACATATAGGTTTATGAAGAGGAAGTTTCAAAATAAATTCATGCCACAGAATTAATTTTAAACATGATAATATTACAAATTAACTAATAAAGACAATAGAAATTTTTTTTATAATGAATTTGAATGGAACACTTTCTATGTTCACTATAGAGGAAACTTCACATGTACACTTGCCTTGAAATATATACAAAAACTGATATACCAAATTTACATACCTAGAGTACTTCATAATCTAAATAATCTGTGGTAACGCATTTTATAACTAAAATACATAAATTTAAAAAAAAATATATAAACCTAAGTCTAAACTGAAATACATTGTAACCTGTAGATTGTTCTTCAAGGACCCAAAATAAACAAGAAGTCGCTGATATAACTAATGAGCCTACTTTCCTCAAGATGGGTTCAATTGATTTTTAAATAATTTCTTAAAAGCTGAGTTTGTAGGAAAGATTTGACTTCTCTTTGGAAGCAATAANGGTTCAATTGATTTTTAAATAATTTCTTAAAAGCTGAGTTTGTAGGAAAGATTTGACTTCTCTTTGGAAGCAATAACTTTAGGAATGAAACCGGAAACTTATGCAACAGTAGTGACACAATTACACATGCATTACCCGGGACTTGAACTCGGAAAACCCCGTACTATAAGCTAGCATACAATCCATTGCATTACGAAGGTCGGATTCGGAGTATCAACTTTGGATTTAATTAGTCTAATCTTTNTAATCTTTTGAATGACAGGGTTTACTTACCTAAAATATTTACAAGGCCTTTATTTTGAAAATAAGTGACTAAGCAACATTAAACACGTAAGTTTGCATGGCCTACCATAGCCCTACTTGTGTGACAAATTTGATGGAAATTGGTTGTTTGGTCCCCGAGATATGACATAAAAAACTTTATTTTCTTTTTTTTTTTTGATGCTATCGCACAAATCTGCCAGAAAAAGAGGCCCTATATACGATGCTTTTAACATATACTGTTTACATACATATTTTGGTTGAATTTGCTTAAATTGTTTAATATATATGTCAAACTTACATAAATGATTTATGAAGTTGCCATTTTGAACATTGCTGTATAAACAATTTAAATCATGAAAGTTTACATGGTCTTCTGTAGCATTTATGGTATGAACAATTTGGTATAAATTTATTTGAAATGTTCCAGTAAAACATTTGGTGGGAATCGGTACATTGGTCCTCAAGACATTACATATAACTTCCATAATTTTCATGTGGTAATCTTCATAAATGGAGGACAAAAAAGTATTGCAGTAGCAATTTCGATGATTGTATACACTGTCAATATACAAAGTTAAGTTAAAATTGGTTACACAGTTCCATAGATATCACTCAAAAAACTACAATTATTTTATAGCCACCATTCTAAAAATAAGTGTGCCCTACTTAAAAATAATATATTTATTAATAAATAAATTTTTGCTCTCGAGAGAGCAAGAGAGAGTGAGAGAGAGAGAGCAAGAGAGAGAGAGAGAGCAAGAGAGAGAGAGAGCAAGAGAGAGAGAGCAAGAGAGAGAGAGAGCAAGAGAGAGAGAGGAGAAAATGGTCTCAAAAGTCTTTCTTTCCTTCAGAAAGTAGGGTAAAATCTGATGCATGCTGACAAGCAATAACAGCAGACCTGATATCTTCAACATCTGGTTTGCTGGTGTGGGTAGGTGCAATTACGTCACAAAATAAAACCACATATTCTGTTGTTGATAAACTTAAAATAGCCACGTTAAGAAAATAAATGAAAAGTTACAAGAATTTTTTGATACACAAAACCCACATTGTGTGTGTGTGTTGGAGTTATCACCTCATGGTTGGTCTAACTCCTGTTAGGCAGCCTTTCCACTGGAGTGTAAAGTGGAGAGATTCGGGCGGCTCTTAAGGCCAGGTTTAACCCAAGAATGACCACCACTGCAGGATCGACTTTTACACGTTAAACAAATATTGCAAACACTTTGGTACTTTTTGTGTTATCAACATCAAACCAAAACCATTTTGGAGATTTTGAAGCGCACAATAGTGGAATGAGTTTCAAAATGTCATTTAACAATTTCATTAATACAAAATCATGTGTTAAAATTTTTAAAATGGAGTAGTTTTCAGGCCATGCATGGAAGATTAATAAAAGTTCAATCACATTCTTGCCCAAGACGAGCTCCAGAAAAAGGTTTTTGCATTAGTACTGTAACTTTTAAAACAAAGGAGCCACACGTAATTTTGTAATAGAAAACTTACACAACCAGCACCACATCGAGTGACTTGGACGGCCTACCCCTACTAACGCGCCTGGCAGGTCAGTCACTACTTACCTGTGTGGCTGCCCAGGACAATAGGCGAGTCTCACACATACGGCTTGTTCTAGCGTGAATATGCCAGAGAAGGCTGCAACACAATTACATAAATATTGCTCTTCCTGTCGCCCGAGAAGCAAGGGGTTCAAGAATAATTTTTTTATAGCATTAATGCATTTTGTAAATACAAAATTGTCGAAACAACAGTGGGCTGTTTCTATGCCCGAAAATCGAACTATATTTCTATTGATGACTAGCTCGTAATTATTTTACGGTTCTTGAACACGGAATCTTCTTAGGCTCTATAGTATTTTGTCAGCCTCATAGTAAAATGGCATGGTTAGAAACAGAACGTATAAAGTTTTGATACAATATAGTAAATTATAATCCTTTTAGGAATATTTTTTTAAATTTAGATCCATTGATTTAGTCAGTTTCCGTAAATTTTTGAAAGGGCGAACGAAAGCAACTAGATAAATATAACAAATTATTTAACTATAGAAAAAATTGGAAATTAATTAATTAACAATATGGACATTTGGTACGTGATAATGACTTGAACGACAACTGCTGCACGTTTCTTCCCTCTGAGTTTACTGTCTTCTACATAGGAAGATTATTTGTAATAAAATACTGAAGTTAATTGAAAACTCTGTAGTCAAAGATGGAACTATTCTTCTAATTAAGTAATTGTATGTAACATGAAGCGAATTGCCACTCTTATAGTTGTTCACAATATTGACCCCAGTGGTGGATTTACCAGCAGGCTCAGTAGGCTGGAGCCTAGGGCGGCAGATTTTAGGGGCGGCAAATTTGGGGCCAATTTTTTTTTATGTCTTATAGAAATTAAAAAGATTTATATTTATATACCTAAATATTATTAGGTCCACACAAACAATTCAGCATGTAATATGTTTCACCACTTAGATAAATTTTTCTACAATTTGCGAAGTCGCGTTTGATTGCGGCGCGGAAACAAGTGACATGACCGTTCGCTAAGTGTGTCTGGCCGAATTGACTGCACGAGCGCAGCGCGGCGCGGCCGCCGAAGCGGGGTTGTGCTGTTGTAGGCATACGCCACGTGGTGGCTACGAGTTCCAGAGAGATAGATATAGAGCGGCGGCCGGCGATACAAACGGGCAAGTCCCGTCCCGTATTTACTTTTTCTGGTTGTGTGCTGTAATTTTTCAAAGTGTTTCGTGGATTGTATGAATAATTTCATAGCATAATATCACCGGTGCGTAGAAACTTATAGTAGGTAAGTAATCATAATATATTACAATAAATCATCCGTAACGAATAAGTACGACGTAATTTAACTTTATAAATAGCTGTTTCGGAAGCTATGCAAAGAAATTTTGATTTTTTTGTTATATCATACTTAAATAAATTTCTTGTACTTATGTTAGGTAACTATTCAATGTCTGAAGTCTGAACAAAGGATGTACGAGAAATAAAACTCCCAATGTAATCTTTTTTATTTCAGTTCTTGGAATCCAAGAAATTGTTAGAATGAGTGATGGGAGAAAGCGACTCAGTGGAGCTGAGTATAAAAAGAAGGCCAAATTAAAAAAGAAGAACAAAAACAGATTATCCGTAAAACAATAAAAATTAACAGTTTTTTTTAAAGTGGAAGTGGAAGTAGTGTTGAAAGAACAGGAACGTCAACCACATGCACTGACACAATACAATCTGGAAAATATGAAACGGATTTTAACTGTGTGGTCCAACAACAACAGTCATCTGTTAAACCATCTACTTTTGAAAAAACGGATATTTATGTTTTTAGCGTAGAGGTGGTAGAGGAATCATCAATAAGTACAACAATTGAAGATGTGTATTAGAATCAAACGTTAAATAATGACCAAGTGCAAACAACAGTAAATCTAAACAAAGATCCAGCTTTATGGGAAATCAACGATACCTTAAGGGAGATTATCGCAAGGTACGGCTTCGATCAAAACAAGTCTTGTGACTTCTCTAAAAGTGAAAAAAATTATGCTGATCAGCGTCGTTTCTTGCCTGTGAGTATCTTCCAAAGAAAAATGAAAAACAATGAAGTGAATGACCGAAATTGGCTGGTTTATTCTGAAAGTAAAAGATCTGTATATTGCGGGCCCTGTTTGGCATTCGGTCCATTGGAGAATAAGACTCAGTTTGAGAACAAAGGATTTAATGACTGGAAAAATGCACAACACCGAGTAGTTCAGCATGAAAACTCTGCGCGTCATAAATCTAGTATCCTTAGTTAGAAAGTTAGAAGTGAGATTGATGGCCGACTCGATAATTTACTGCATGTCCAGATTGATGAAGAAATTACTTATTGGAGAAACGTTCTGAAGAGGGTTGTTGCCGTAGTGAAGCGACTGTGTTCAAGAGGCCTCACTTTCAGAGGAAAAAATGAAAATTTCTGTGATCCGCATAATGGAAATTATTGTATGATTTTGGAACTGTTAGCTGAATTCGATCCTTCTTTAACCGGTCATATTGAACTATTTGGGAATCAAGGATCTGGAAGAACCAGTTACTTATCAAAGACCGTTTGCGATGAGTTTATTCTCTTGATGGGTCATAAAGTCTTAAAACACATTGGAGACGAGATAAGAAGGGCGAAATATTTTTCCTTAATCATCGATTCAACACCAGATATAGCACATGTGGACCAACTTACCCTCGTCATTAGATACGTTTTGGAAACAGGCGAACCGTGTGAAAGATTTCTCAAGTTTTTGCCCTCAGTGGGACATAAAGCTGAAGAAATTTTTTCTGCCATTATTTCGGAACTCAAAACATTGGGCATAAATATTGAAGACTGTCGTGGACAATCATATGATAATGCCGCAAACATGTCTGGTGTGTACAATGGCTTACATGCTCAAATTCAAAGCCAAGCACCTTTTGCTTTTTTCGTTCCTTGCTCTGCCCACTCTTTAAATTTAGTGGAAACTGCGGCTGCTGAATCTTGCACAGAAGCGTGTTGCTTCTTCATGCTGCTTCAAGAAATCTACGTTTTTTTGTAAGTTCGACACAGCGCTGGCAAAAATTAATGACTGAAATCGGGAAAGGGAAAACGCTAAAGAGAGTAAATCTGACACATTGGTCAGTTAGAGAGGATGAATGTAGAAGTTTGAGAGATTGTTGGCACGAAGGATGATTATACCGAAAAGCCTGTAACGCGAAACAAAGCGACGGGAATACTTTTGAATTTAGAAAAACTGGAAACGGCGGTAATGNAAGCGCACAATAGTGGAATGAGTTTCAAAATGTCATTTAACAATTTCATTAATACAAAATCATGTGTTAAAATTTGTAAAATGGAGTAGTTTTCAGGCCATGCATGGAAGATTAATAAAAGCTCAATCACATTCTTGCCCAAGACGAGCTGCAGAAAAAGGTTTTTGCATTAGTACTGTAACTTTTAAAACAAAGGAGCCACACGTAATTTTGTAATAGAAAACTTACACAACCAGCACCACATCGAGTGACTTGGACGGCCTACCCCTACTAACGCGCCTGGCAGGTCAGTCACTACTTACCTGTGTGGCTGCCCAGGACAATAGGCGAGTCTCACACATACGGCTTGTTCTAGCGTGAATATGCCAGAGAAGGCTGCAACACAATTACATAAATATTGCTCTTCCTGTCGCCCGAGAAGCAAGGGGTTCAAGAATAATTTTTTTATAGCAACAGCTTTATAATTTAGAGGGTATAAACTATATACAACTAATTCACTGTAATGTGCATAGCTTTGCGGTTTTATAAAATATCAACACACAGCTATTAGACTTTTTGAAGAAACAATAGTTTCTTGGCATCAATAACAATTTATTTACAGTAGTCTACACTTTCCTATAAAAAGTTTAATGCATTTTGTAAGTACAAAATTATCAAAACAACAGTGGGCTGTTTCTATGCCCGAAAATCGAAATATATTTCTATTGATGACTAGCTCGTAATTATTTTACGGTTCTTGAACATGGAATCTTCTTAGGCTCTATAGTATTTTGTCAGCCTCATAGTAAAATGGCATGGTTAGAAACAGAACGTATAAAGTTTTGATACAATATAGTAAATTATAATTCTTTTAGGAATATATGTTTTCAATTTAGATCCACTGATTTAGTCAGTTTCCGTAAATTTTTGAAAGGGTGAACGAAAGCAACTAGATAAATATAACAAATTATTTAACTATAGAAAAAATTGGAAATTTATTAATTAACAATATGGACATTTGGTACGTGATAATGACTTGAACGACAACTGCGGCATGTTTCTTCCCTCTGAGTTTACTGTCTTCTACATAGGAAGATTATTTGTAATAAAATACTGAAGTTAATTGAAAACTCTGTAGTCAAAGATGGAACTATTCTTCTAATTAAGTAATTGTATGTAACATGAAGCGAATTGCCACTCTTATAGTTGTTCACAATATTGACCCCAGTGGTGGATTTACCAGCAGGCTCAGTAGGCTGGAGCCTAGGGCGGCAGATTTTAGGGGCGGCAAATTTGGGGCCAATTTTTTTCTATGTCTTATAGAAATTAAAAAGATTCATATTTATATACCTAAATGTTATTAGGTCCACACAAACAATTCAGCATGTAATATGTTTCACCACTTAGATAAATTTTTCTACAATTTGCGTAGTCGCGTTTGATTGCGGCGCGGGAACGAGTGACATGACCGTTCGCTAAGTGTGTCTGGCCGAATTGACTGCACGAGCGCAGCGCAGCGCGGTCGCCGTGGGAGCTGAAGCGTTGTCGTGCTGTTGTAGGCTTACGCCGCGTGGTGGCATTGAGTTCGAGAGAGATAGATATAGAGCGGCGGCCGGCGATGCAAACGGGCAAGTCCCGTCCCGTATTTACTTTTTCTGGTTGTGTGCTGTAATTTTTCAAAGTGTTTCGTGGATTGTATGAATAATTTCATAGCATAATATCACCGGTGCATAGAAACTTATAGTAGGTAAGTAATCATAATATATTACAATAAACCAACCGTTACGAATAAGTACGACGTAATTTAACTATAAATAGCTGTTTCGGAAGCTATGCAAAGAAATTTCGATTTTTTTGTTATATCATACTTAAATAAATTTCTTGTACTTACGTTAGGTAACTATTCAATGTCTAAAGTCTGAACAAAGGATGTACGAGAAATAAAACTCCCAATGTAATCTTTTTTATTTCAGTTCTTGGAATCCAAGAAATTGTTAGAATGAGTGATGGGAGAAAGCGACTTAGTGGAGCTGAGTATAAAAAGAAGGCCAAAATGAAAAAAGAAGAACAAGAACAGATTATCCGTAAAATTATAAAAATTGACAGTTTTTTTTAAAGTGGAAGTGGAAGTAGTGTTGAAAGAACAGGAACGTCAACCACATGCACTGACACAATACAATCTGGAAAATATGAAACAGATTTTAACTCTGTGGTCCAACAACAACCGTCATCTGTTGAACCATCTACTTTTGAAAAAACAGATATTTATGTTTTTGACGTAGAGGCGGTAGAGGAATCATCAATAAGTATAACAATTGAAGATGCGTATCAGAATCAGACGTTAAGTAATGACCAAGTGTAAACAACAGTAAACGTAAACAAACATCCATCTTTATGGGAAGTCAACGATACCTTAAGGGAGATTATCGCAAGTTACGGCTTCAATCAAAACAAGTCTTGTGACTTCTCTAAAAGTGAAAAAATATGTGCTGATCAGCGTAGTTTCTTCCCAGTGAGTATCTTCCAAAGAGAAATGAAAAATAATGAAGTGTATGACCGAAATTGGCTGGTTTATTCTGAAAGTAAAAGATCTGCATATTGCGGGCCCTGTTTGGCATTCGGTCCATTGAAGAATAAGACTCAGTTTGAGAACGAAGGATTTAATGACTGGAAAAATGCACAACACAGAGTAGTTCAGCATGAAAACTCTGCGCGTCATAAATCTAGTATTCTTAGTTTGAAAGTTACATGTGAGATTGATGGCCTACTCGATAATTTACTGCATGTCCAGATTGATGAAGAAATTACTTATTGGAGAAACGTTCTGAAGAGGGTTGTTGCCGTAGTGAAGCGACTGTGTTCAAGAGGCCTCGCTTTCAGAGGAAAAAATGNAAATGAAAATTTCTGTGATCCGCATAATGGAAATTATTGTATGATTTTGGAATTGTTAGCTGAATTCGATCCTTCTTTAACCGGTCATATTGAACTATTTGGGAATCAAGGATCTGGAAGAACCAGTTACTTATCAAAGACCGTTTGCGATGAGTTTATTCTCTTGATGGGTCATAAAGTCTTAAAACACATTGGAGACGAGATAAGAAGGGCGAAATATTTTTCCTTAATCATCGATTCAACACCAGATATAGCACATGTGGACCAACTTACCCTCGTCATTAGATACGTTTTGGAAACAGGCGAACCGTGTGAAAGATTTCTCAAGTTTTTGCCCTCAGTGGGACATAAAGCTGAAGAAATGTTTTCTGCCATTATTTCGGAACTCAAAACACTGGGCATAAATATTGAAGACTGTCGTGGACAATCATATGATAATGCCGCGAACATGTCTGGTGTGTACAATGGCTTACAGGCTCAAATTCAAAGCCAAGCACCTTTTGCTTTTTTCGTTCCTTGCTCTGCCCACTCTTTAAATTTAGTGGAAACTGCGGCTGCTGAATCTTGCACAGAAGCTTGTCGCTTCTTCATGTTGCTTCAAGAAATCTGCGTTTTTTTTTGTAAGTTCGACACAGCGCTGGCAAAAACTAATGACTGAAATCGGGAAATGTAAAACGCTAAAGAGAGTAAATCTGACACGTTGGTCAGCTAGAGAGGACGCATGTAGAAGTTTGAGAGATTGTTGGCACGAAGTCCTTAAAACTTTGGAATCAATCAAGGATGATTGTACCGAAAAGCCTGTAACGCGAAACGAAGCGACGGGAATACTTTTGAATTTAGAAAAACTGGAAACGGCGGTAATGGTTGTTGTGTGGAATGTTTTTTTGGAAAGAATAAACAAAGTGAATGTTCAAATTCAGGCTTCTACCGTAGATTTGATCACTGTTGCCGATCTTTACGAATCTCTTTGCAAGTTTTTCGTAGCTGAACGAGAAAATTTTAAGTATTTCGAACAAAAGGCGATGGAATTAAGCGTGTCGAAGCAGTATACAAAAGACATGGGAAAAAGACAACCGAAAAGGAAAAAAAATTATGATGAAACACCCGATGAAGAAATGAGAATGACTGCGAGTGATACTTTCAGGGTTAACACATTTCTCGTCCTCATTGATAGACTCGTATCCGAATTAGAAAAACGGCAGGAGGCCTACAACAGGTTCAATGAAAAGTTTTCATTTCTGACCAAAATGAGTGAATTGTCATCATCAACCCTTACGGAAAAAGCCCTTTTCTTGGAAGAAATGTATCCTAATGATTTAGAGACTGACTTAGTTCAAGAATGCATACGTTTTCAATGCCACCTTTCTTCTGAAAGAATTTTGGTAAAACCAGATTCTGGATCATTGAAAAGTCTATCTTCGTTCCTGCGAAAACAGAATTTGCAAAACGTTTATCCAAACTTGGATATAGCAGTTCGCATGGCTCTATGTACACCAGCGACAAATTGTTCGGGTGAGAGAAGCTTTTCTTGCTTAAAACGGGTGAAAAATTATCTAAGATCTACCTTAAGACAAGAAAAGCTAAACGCCTTAGCTCTTTTATGCATAGAGTCAGAACTAATGAACAAGATTTCATACGACGATATAATTGATGATTTTGCCAATAGAAAATCGCTCAAAAAGGTATTGTAAAACTTTTACAACTTAATTAATTGAATTTCATTGACATCATCAGCCGGATTGTTACCAGATAATGGAATATATTGTTTTTAAACTGTAAGTAAGCGCAATAAAAATTATTTAATTACATTTACCAAATGTACATTATTGTGTAAGTAGTATTGAGGCATACCTTACCCCGCCTTATTAGTAGTACATGATTGAGCTTTTATTAGCTCAGAAATATACCCAAAAACTATCTCTTGTGCAATCTTAACTAAATTGTTGGGTTGTAAAAAAACNGAGCTTTTATTAGCTCAGAAATATACCCAAAAACTATTTCTTGTGCAATCTTAACTAAATTGTTGGGTTGTAAAAAAACCAATTGTAGAGGTCGGTAGGGGCGGCAAACTTTGAATAGCCTACTGGCGGCAAATGTGTAAATCCGCCACTGATTGACCCTCAAACTCATCTCAAAATGGTAGTAGAAAAAATTAATAATAACAATATTTAGATTCTATCATTATTTTGTTCAAAAAGGAACTCAACATTGCAAGTCAGTTACTAAACGTATTCCAGTTTGTGAAGTGATGTAATAATATTTATCAATGTAAGACATTAGACATTTATACTACTGTGTTTAATACCAAATGTCACAAAATATACCTTTATTTTGTCCAGTAATATTTTATAGCGCATGTAGATTTATAGAAATCTACCATTTCGATAGTCTGTTTTATTTATTTAGTGAATATTACTGTGTAAAAATAAGTTACTGTTTAGTAGTATCTGTCCACTGTTATGGTCGCCCTTATGTAGTTAGGGGCATCGGTCGGGCAAGACTTTATGCCTCCTTGTCAAAAATTTTATTTGTAGTTTTGTCATACTTTATTACTATTCTAAATTGAAACAAGTAGCAAAATTATCTGATTTGCCTCTACTCTCCGTGATTGATATGTAAATATCAAAAGAATTATAAAGTATTATGTTGAGGCGTGACGGATACATAGGGTAGGAATTGCGCTGTATTCACACCCTGAGAAGTATCCTCGGGGCAGTCCCGCTGTATAAGGACACACGAGGAAAAACCGAAGTTGAGAGAAACAGGGTAAGTCCCTAGAATTAGCTGATATAAGCCCTCTACGAAGGAAATAGGGGAGCCCCCGCCGAGGATTAATGCAGACACAGCTCACAGGAACCCCCGAGACGCTTACCGCTCCCTCCCTCCACCCTAGTTGGAGCGCCCAGGCAGCTGACAAGACACGAAATCCTAAACAAAAAACGTGCGAGGTACACAGGGGATTTCCCATTTTCTCTTTCGAGAATCTGCTGACAGCCAACTTGAATATAGCGGGAGACGGGTTAAATTCAGGAGCAACCAAGGAGTGGTGGTCAGTCATTCGAAATCAGAAGTAATCAGTTGTCGACGAGGAGTTGTTCGGCAGCCGCGATGCGAGACAGAGAAGGCAGTTAGGCGAGAGGCAGTCATATCACCAGGCCGGAGTTCGGACCCGGCCCAGGCAGTAATGTAAAATCAGTTGTTCGCAGTCAGTTGTTCGGGAGCAATTATTGCCAACAAAGACGGGAGTTGTTCTGCGGTACAGCCACGAGACGAGATATATGCAGCCGAAACGGTAGACGAATCCGACACGGGAGTAATCAGTCATGTGATGAGAACAGTGCCAAGAATATGAGTAAATTCCCGGAGACGAGTGGTAGCCCCAGTCCGAGAGGCACCATTCCCCGAGAAGGCGTAGTCGTGCGCCGTATGGCGACGAGGCAAGCAGTCAGTCAAATGGTGAGTCAATAGTGACGTCACCGGGGAGAGAACCCAGGAACAGCCAAAACTTCATGTGTAAATTCCCGAGACAAATTGAGTAGAAATACAGAGAACTTACCAGTTCATTTCCGAAAACGTAGTGGCGGTTTCCGTGGTCGGAAAGACAGAAACGCGAGCCGGAAGCAGTACGAGGAGACACGCTCTCCAATAAGGAACGCCAGCCGAGGTCGCAGGGAACGACTAGTAGGGGGGCTCAGTCTCGCCAGTGTGTGTAAATACCTTTGTGACCTCCAGACCAATAAATTACTGGTGTGTTAAATAACAGAGAATACAAGTATTTGTTTACCCCTAACGCAACATACATAGGTGCCCTTAGTCTGCACCAAATAATTTAACTATATAAACTACTAGCCACCATCCTGTATAACTCAGGTGGCCTAGTAGCGACAACGTATCGCCATAACACACTATACAATATTAACACTTTTGCCGTATCCACTACTCTTACGCAACTAAAAATGGGTGCTCTTTGTCATCAGAAAACTACAGTAGTATATGTCAACATTTATATTAATCACAAAATTTTCTCATTTACACTGCCAAACATTATTTCACCAGTCAGTTTCACTACCCTATGTAATGACTCATAACTTCATCACACTAATTACGTATTCTTAATTTACACACTTATATATATCGCAGGGAGGTGATAAAGCCGGAGATTTGATAAAATCCCTAAGGTAGATGATCAATTCACGGAAGATGTTAAAATGACAACTCTGTGAGGTGATTTCCCTAAAGAAAGTAAGTGATTTGATCAAGTCCCTTAACTGTTTAGTGAAAAGATGAAATAAAGAAGTCCGGACTCGCCCAAAGCGTAGCCATAAATTACGCACCGTGGCCGAGCCCCAGCGCCAGCAGGAAGGTTCGCTACTGGTATTATGGTCATTTCAAGGCTCGCTGGCAATTTTTTATAGGTAATGAGGCTACCAGCTTCAAGTATAACATCTTCCGGAAGGTATGCAAATATATGGTGAGCGGCCAAAAAGTAATTACATTGGCAATATCCAATATTATTTTTTCCTAAGATTTACAGTTGTTGAGAAAATTATCTACAATGTTTGCTAACTATGGCAATTGTTTGTACGTTCAATTTTTTGCTTTATTCTAAAATCAAAACAACTTAAATAACTTCACATTTGTTGAATACAAAACTTAAACATACAAATCTTGCAAATAAAACTTAAAGATGATTCATTATCATGGATTCTAATGCCTGTTATGTGTGCATGTGTTTATCAAGGAGAAAGAGTCTGAAAGAAGAAAGCAGGACTTGGGAGACGAGAGGAGGAGGAACGCTTGCCGTGAAGGGAGGAGGTGAGGAAGACAGGTGGCTAGCAGCATCCTCACGCAGCCTGTGATGCACTGAGCTCCACTGGGGGAGCAGGTAAACTTCCTACCCCTTACAGAGTACCGCCTGCCAGACGTAGAACATTGTACATGTTGCGGGAATCTCCCTGCTCTAGACTTGGTTGGCCTGGCTGACTTGAAGCGCGGCCTTCACATCAAGATCTTGATAGCCAATGAGGGCAAAGTGATACGAGTATGGGGCAGTTCTGGAATGCAAGGGCGGGGCAAACAGGAGATCCTAGAGAAAAATAGCCGACCAGTGGCATCATTTGGCACAATTCCCACGTGTATAGATCCAGAAGAAATCCGCTAGGAATCAAACCAGGTTCGCGTAGGTGGGAGGCGAATAGTCTAACTACTACACCACCACAGCCCCCTTTCCAATGAAGGACTAGACTTGATACACACCACTCAATTATTTTCTACAGCCTGCTGTTTAACAGACACCTCAAATGTGACGTCAGATATGTTCAGGTATGACTGCTTGCAGGACATGAGAGAGTGGAAAGCCACTTTACCCTCTCTACTAACTTTGTTTGAAAGAACAGTGGAAGTTGAGCATCTTTTTCACTGAGGCTTTCCTATCCAGAAGATGTGTACTGGTGGTGGAAATGGCTTCTGTACATGGAAAACTTTCAATGTTCACAAGGTAAGACTTATAAATTATTTATACTGAAGAATAACCCAGAACTATGAAACATTTTATGTTTGTCAAATCGGAGGAAAATTACCTGCAGTTCCTACATCGGTAGAAGCACTGGTTCGGTCAACATTGGCCATTTTGGCAGAAGAAGATTCCAAACGACACAACACTGGTTACAAATAAAAATGGATAGACACATAGAGGAATCACGTGGTAAAGAAAAAAACTGGAGTCCAATTAGAAATTTCTTAACAGAAGATGGCAATCACTCAGCAACGTGCAATTCATGTAAACAGTCATTAAAACTACTACATGATGAGTCTATTGTACATGTATTTTGCATGTTTTGTAACATTATTATACGGTACATTATAATCATAGTAGGCTTTTCGTGCATATGGTGTATGTTCGAGTGGCAGCAATGATAAATACTTTAAAATAATCGCTACACACATTTATGAATTATAGCTGAGAAAGTTGCTCATCTAACTCAGGGTTTCTCAATCTTTTATCCATATGTACCCCTATTTAATTTTCCAAAAGACTGTGTTCCCCTTCAACAAACAAAAATAAAACATCTAGGTATAGAAAAAATAAGGTTTTTATTAATTAATAAATGAATGAATGATTGATTACATTGTAATCATTACAAAATTATCAATGTGACAGATGGGCTTGTTTGTAATCACAAATTTTATGTACATTTGAAGCAATTTTGGAAAGTTTTAGCCTTAATTCTTGCTCAGCGTTAAGTCAATTTCTATATTTAGTTTTTATCAAAACCAAGTGTGAAAATCCACTCTCGCATAAATAGGTTGTTGTGAATGGTAAAAGAAAATTTACGGCTTTACGTGAGAGTTCTGGATATTCTTGCAGTCTTGCTGCCCAAAGTAAATTAAAAACATCTTTCTAAAATCAGCTTTCAGGGTATCATCTGCGGATATTTCTATTAATGACTCGTGTTGCTGAATACTCAAANCATCTTTCTAAAATCAGCTTTCAGGGTATCATCTGCGGATATTTCTATTAATGACTCGTGTTGCTGAATACTCAAAGCAGTGTTTATACTTCCAGTTAAAACAGTATTAAGTGGGTTTCCCTTCAATTCTTCGTCGACTACGGTATTTGTTATAAAAAATTCATGCAGAAGAGGAACACATTCAACAATGTTTGATCTCAAGCAAGTTTTCCAAAATTATATTTTTTTTTTATAAGTGCGAATATTTTATCCTATACATTGAATACGTTGCATGCCGATCCTTGCATTGAAGAATTTAACTCGTTGAGACAAGAAAAAATGTCAGCTAAATAGGTTACTCTCTGAAGCCAGGTTTCGTCTTCAAGTCGTGACTTGAGGGTAAAGTCACTATCCTTCAAAGATAAATAAATTTCGTGACGGAGTTCTATGAACCGAGCTAATATCCTGCCTCTTGATAACCAACGCACTTCACAGTACAATAGTGATGTAACATGTTTGCTACCCATATCTCGACACAATAATGCGAATAGTCTGGTATTAAGTGGACGTACTTTTATGTAATTTATTATTTTCACAACCTCAGACAGCACTGATGTTAGCTCTTGCGGCATTCTCTTGCATGCCAACGTTTCTCTGTGCAATGCACAATGAGTACTTTTAGCTTCAGGAGCAACATTTTTAACCTTGGTAATCAATCCTGATATGCTTCCTGTCATGGACTTGGCACCATCAGTTGATATACCCACACACTTTGCCCAATCGATACCATGTTCCTTTAAAAAAATACTGATAACTTTGAATATATCTTCTGCTCTTGTCATGGACTCCAAGGTGCTACAAAACAGAAAATCTTCTTCTGAAATATTTTCATGCACGTATCTAACAAAAACAATTAAATTCGGCGATCCACTAAAATCCATTGATTCATCAACTTAAATTGCATAATAATTATTTTGCAATCGTATGGACGAGTTGGATTTTCACATTGTTTACCAAGTCATGAATGCACCGTGAAATCGTGTCATTTGAAAGTGGTATTTTATCAAGTACTTTTGACATTTTGNTGAATATATCTTCTGCTCTTGTCATGGACTCCAAGGTGCTACAAAACAGAAAATCTTCTTCTGAAATATTTTCATACACGTATCTAACAAAAACAATTAAATTCGGCGATCCACTAAAATCCATTGATTCATCAACTTAAATTGCATAATAATTATTTTGCAATCGTATGGACGAGTTGGATTTTCACATTGTTTACCAAGTCATGAATGCACCGTGAAATCGTGTCATTTGAAAGTGGTATTTTATCAAGTACTTTTGACATTTTGTCTCCTAGTACGCANTCTAGTACGCAACTGACCATATCCTTTGCAGATGGTAAAATCAACTCTTCAGCAATATTGTATGGCTTTCCTGTCTTGGCAATTCGGTATGCTACAAAGGACACACGTAACTAGTCTGAATTAGTGGCCACGGTAGTAGTAACAGCTTTAATTTTTTTTTTTGGTGGCATCCAACACCTTCTTCTTTCAGACAAAGAAATCTAAAGAATTGTTCACCTACTGCTGATGGTTTAGCTCCAGATGTTGCAGTAAAGATGAGTTTATCAAATTATTCTTAAGAAATGTGGTTCTGGGTACTGCGATTCTTCTTTATATGAAAATCCAAACTTTAGATACTCTTCGTCATATTTCCTTTTNCTTTATCAAATTATTCTTAAGAAATGGGGTTCTGGGTACTGCGATTCTTCTTTATATGAAAATCCAAACTTTAGATACTCTTCGTCATATTTCCTTTTTTTTTTTCTGCAGATGACACGTTTGTATTTTCTGGAATATTTGATTGTTGACTTTGGTCAGTAGAAGCACATGCTTTTGCAGGAGTTTCGTTTGAAATTGAACTCTCAGTGGAAGTAGATACATTTTCACTGGACGTAATTTGAGGAGGTTGCAAACTTGATGATGNCATCTTTCTAAAATCAGCTTTCAGGGTATCATCTGCGGATATTTCTATTAATGACTCGTGTTGCTGAATACTCAATACAGTGTTTATACTTTCAGTTAAAACAGTAAGTGGGTTTCGAATCCAGTCTTTTGAATGGCCAATGTCTGGAAAATATTTTTTTAGTTCGTCAGACAGCTGAGAAAGATGAAGAGTAATTTCAACCTTCAATTCTTCGTCGACTACGGTATTTGTTATAAAAAATTCATGCAGAAGAGGAACACATTCAACAATGTTTGATCTCAAGCAAGTTTTCCAAAATTCTATTTTTTTTTTATAAGTGCGAATATTTTATCCTATACATTGAATACGTTGCATGCGGATCCTTGCATTGAAGAATTTAACTCGTTGAGACAAGAAAAAATGTCAGCTAAATAGGTTACTCTCTGAAGCCAGGTTTCGTCTTCAAGTCGTGACTTGAGGGTAAAGTCACTATCCTTCAAAAAAAATAAATTTCGTGACGGAGTTCTATGAACCGAGCTAATATTCTGCCTCTTGATAACCGACGCACTTCACAGTGCAATAGTAATGTAACATGTTTGCTACCCATATCTCGACACAATAATGCGAATAGTCTGGTATTAAGTGGACGTACTTTTATGTAATTTATTATTTTCACAACCTCAGACAGCACTGATGTTAGCTCTTGCAGCATTCTCTTGCATGCCAACGTTTCTCTGTGCAATGCACAATGAGTACTTTTAGCTTCAGGAGCAACATTTTTAACCTTGGTAATCAGTCCTGATATGCTTCCTGTCATGGACTTGGCACCATCAGTTGATATACCCACACACTTTGCCCAATCGATACCATGTTCCTTTAAAAAAATATTGATAACTTTGAATATATCTTCTGCTCTTGTCATGGACTCCAAGGTGCTACAAAACAGAAAATCTTCTTCTGAAATATTTTCATACACGTATCTAACAAAAACAATTAAATTCGGCGATCCACTAAAATCCATTGATTCATCAACTTAAATTGCATAATAATTATTTTGCAATCGTATGGACGAGTTGGATTTTCACATTGTTTACCAAGTCATGAATGCACCGTGAAATCGTGTCATTTGAAAGTGGTATTTTATCAAGTACTTTTGACATTTTGTCTCCTAGTACGCAAGTGACCATATCCTTTGCAGATGGTAAAATCAACTCTTCAGCAATATTGTATGGCTTTCCTGTCTTGGCAATTCGGTATGCTACAAAGGACACACGTAACTAGTCTGAATTAGTGGCCACGGTAGTAGTAACAGCTTTAATTTTTTTTTTTTGGTGGCATCCAACACCTTCTTCTTTCAGACAAAGAAATCTAAAGAATTGTTCACCTACTGCTGATGGTTTAGCTCCAGATGTTGCAGTAAAGATGAGTTTATCAAATTATTCTTAAGAAATGTGGTTCTGGGTACTGCGATTCTTCTTTATATGAAAATCCAAACTTTAGATACTCTTCGTCATATTTCCTTTTTTTTTTCTGCAGACGACACGTTTGTATTTTCTGGAATATTTGATTGTTGACTTTGGTCAGTAGAAGAACATGCTTTTGCAGGAGTTTCATTTGAAATTGAACTCTCAGTGGAAGTAGATACATTTTCACTGGACGTAATTTGAGGAGGTTGCAAACTTGATGATGNTTTGAAATTGAACTCTCAGTGGAAGTAGATACATTTTCACTGGACGTAATTTGAGGAGGTTGCAAACTTGATGATGCCGTTCGAATATTTGTACTTTTCCTGAGCAATAACCCCGTTTTTAACCACTGATTCATGTTTACCCCAGAACTATTATAAAATTATTTGACAGAATAACAAAATAATGTAATGCCGTCCATCCGCACGAAATAGTATGAGCTAACGGAGTACTGAGCACAATGTTTTATTTTCAACCGGCTGTAAGAGCGGAGAGGCGCTGGCGGTGGCACACTGTCCCCCCTCGCAACCCAACCGGCCGCTCGTTTGTCGCCACGCGCTACGCACGCCAGTCGGTCGGTGAGAAGCGTGCCATTCGCGCATGTTTCATTTGTTGATTGCCGCCCGCCATTACGTAAATCTTGCAGTGTACCCCCTACGCCCAACTGATGTACCCCCAGGGGTACATGTACCCCACTTTGAGAAACCCTGGTCTAAGCAAAAAATTTTTTCTTAAGAGTGGGTTATTTGCTATGCAATTTCAGCTGACTGGCATTCTGAAACACATGTCAACAAATCAATTTAAATGTTAGTGCTCAAATACAATTTAGATATGTTCAACTTTATTTACTTTCTATCTTGGATTAATTTAGCTACATAATTAGTGATTATACAAGTCTTGTGATTAAGTTAGAAGATTCTGTAGAAAAATGATGGGGTAAAATGTGTGATTTTTATTGCATTGTATATTATAGTAGTGCTTTTTCATTGTTTTTTTCAAACTTTGTGGCCGGCAAGTACAGTAAAAGCAAATATTCACATTTTGTTTGAATTTGCTTGAATAGTTACTATTTTGACGCAACTCTTCTATTCTTACTCTATTATTATTATTATTATTATTANTTTGAATTTGCTTGAATAGTTACTATTTTGACGCAACTCTTCTATTCTTACTCTATTATTATTATTATTATTATTAACAATTCAGTTAGCTCAAGATTTACTAATATACAAATTTATGTCAGTTATAGATATTTGTTCTGTGAAAAGAAAGAGAGAAACTAGGTGTGATAAATAAATCAAAACCAAATTAGTGCAGTATTAAAAAATACATTAGCAACTGTGTACTTGGAGAGTTGGTTCGCCGTTACAGTAAAATAAAATTGCACCTTTCTATTAAAATTAATAATTATAATACGATCCAACATTGTTTGTGATGTGTCNTTGAATTTGCTTGAATAGTTACTATTTTGACGCAACTCTTCTATTCTTACTCTATTATTATTATTATTATTATTATTAACAATTCAGTTAGCTCAAGATTTACTAATATACAAATTTATGTCAGTTATAGATATTTGTTCTGTGAAAAGAAAGAGAGAAACTAGGTGTGATAAATAAATCAAAACCAAATTAGTGCAGTATTTAAAAATACATTAGCAACTGTGTACTTGGAGAGTTGGTTCGCCTTACAGTAAAATAAAATTGCACCTTTCTATTAAAATTAATAATTATAATACGATCCAACATTGTTTGTGATGTGTCNTTACAGTAAAATAAAATTGCACCTTTCTATTAAAATTAATAATTATAATACGATCCAACATTGTTTGTGATGTGTCACAATTAATCGGGTTATAATTTAACTTTGCAATGAAACAGACTACTAGACACCTTAAGAACAAAATAAATTTTAGTAACAATTTAAAGTAATGTTAAAGTTTCCACAGTCAGAATGTTTCTTCCTTTTATACCGGTTGTTTGGGAATTCAATACGTTCATTTTATGGGATGGTAGGCCACACCAGGACAATCATTTTTTATACAGGAACGTATGGTTGGAAACATTTCCCTACTGCGCTACAGGCGCCGAACGCACCACACACATTTTAAACTTGGTGCGCGCGTGGTGCAGACCCTTGCAGCGAATGGACAGCTCTAGTAACAACTTGCTGCATAAACAAACGTATGTGGGTGTGTTTCATGGTGGTTTACTAACACACAAATGTGACGCACCGTTAACGCAGGTGCTCGAAGTGACGACCTCCCACCTCTGTGCGGGCAGTGCAGCAACGTGTCATGTTTTGACGCACTCAGCCAAAAATCCCTGGCATACATTGCTTTTCTTGATAGGTGGCATGTACTTGGGCTGTCAGTTCTTCCATTGTGTTAATGGGCGTGACGTACACAACGCTCGGCATGGCCCCGCAGGAAAAAGTCTAATGTCGTCATGTCCGACGATTGTGCGGGCTATGCAATGGGACCTCCCCGCCCAACCCACAGTTCACCGAAGGTGTTAATTAAATGCTCCCGTACAGGATGTGAGAAATGGATTAGAGCACCGTCGTGATGAAACCACATGTGCTGTCGGACATCAAGAGGCACATCTTCCAACAGCTTGAAGAGTGTTTCCTGCAGGAAGGCGAGGTAAATTTGCCCATTTAAGCATGGTGGCAGAATGTATGGGCCAATCAGCTGATTCTACACAATTCCTGCCCACACATTAACGTGAAACTATTGATGAGCCTTTCTGTGAGTGGTGTGTGGNTGATGAAACCACATGTGCTGTCGGACATCAAGAGGCACATCTTCCAACAGCTTGAAGAGTGTTTCCTGCAGGAAGGTGAGGTAAATTTGCCCATTTAAGCATGGTGGCAGAATGTATGGGCCAATCAGCTGATTCTACACAATTCCTGCCCACACATTAACGTGAAACTATTGATGAGCCTTTCTGTGAGTGGTGTGTAGATTTTCGTCACTCCACACGTGGCAGTTGCGGGAGTTAACACACCGCCCCACGTGAAGGAAGCTTCATCGTAGAAGAGAATCTTCCCGCCAAAGCTGGGATCTTCGCCAACGCATGTGAAGAACCATTCTCAAAACTCGACCCATGGAGGAAAGTCTGCCACACCCATCGCCTGTACTTTTTGTGGGTGATAGAGGTGTAATTGTTGTTCGTGAAGAACTGTCCAAACACTTCAGATGCTAACGCCCAATGTGCTGGCATTGCATGGGAACTGATGGATGGCTGATATGCTACCTGCTTGAGCACACCTTCAATAATTGAGGTGCGAACTTGCCTTTGCGCACCAGCGTTTTCTCTCTTGACTTGCACTGAGTCTTTTTTATGCAAACGCCAAAAAACATAAAGGTTTACAAGTTTGGTTTACGCCTGTCCAGGTATCTCTCATGGTAACATCTTGCCACTCCAGCAGCACTGCCTTGTGCCTCGCCATAAGCGAATACCACGTCTGCATACTTCATACATGTAAATGCCTGTGCCGCTGGTACCACCACAAAATTACATTCGCTTGTTCGACACATCAACCAGCACAAACTGCAGGGGCTCGCTACAGTGACAAGCACTACCACACTTCAGTTGTCTTCAATTAGGTCAGTGTCATCTGTTCTCTGCAAGTTTCAAATGAGATCAGACCACATGCTCCTATATAAAAAAAAATTGTCCTGGTGTGGTCTACTATCCCTTACAATTAATGTAGTGAATTTTCAAACAGCCTGTATATTACATTTTATAAAAGCACGTCTCTCGAAGCGATATGGCGCGAGTATGATTAATTTGGAATGTCTCTGTAGCAATTAAAGTCATCCAAGCTACTGCTGAATTACAAAATATCTACGGGTTTGTACATCTGCTCGAATAGTGGCATCAGACATAAGTTTGATGGTAGGTATTGTTATGTGTTGCTGGTCTGCGTTGAACTTACCTTGTCCTGCATGAGCGAGCTGAAAAGGACAGAGTAGTGACATTATAGCGGACAGCGAGTCACGAAGGGATGTTTGAATGACAGGAGAGCGATAGTCCTATCAGGGATTTAGTTAAAAAATGTGCCGCCACACATTCTTCCTCCTGGTGCCTTGATAAACCTTTCGTGACTCACGCGCTCCTGACCTTCGGCAGAATGAATTTCGAAGTTTATCTGAAGAATTTCCTAGTGGTTTCCTGCCCTAGTTTCTCTCAGCATGACTTGGAATGCGGCAAACTTTCCAGGTCTAGGCCTGTGACTTTAAAAGCACGTGAGGTCTCAGAGTTGAGAGTTGCTGAAAGCCAGGAATCTGGACGATTGTGCGACGTCAAGCGATAGACGAGCTAGAATGGCAACAAGTAATGATGGAACTAACCAACGGAAGGAAAATCTGCGACTGCGAGCATCAGAGCAGTGAAAAGTGTGACTGGCAGGCTAGACTGGATGCGTGAGTGAAAGACAATACACATGATGGCAACAGGCAGACTGAGCATGTGTTAATTGTGAGTGTGATTTAAATGACTATAACCAAACAGACATAGTGAAGGACTAATTAGAATTGAGATAGACATTAAATACTGTGGTGTAGTTGAAGCAGATGTGTTTTACTAGTAACACAGTCAGAAAGAACAATAAATGTCTACGTTTCTGGATACTGCATTAATAAAAGACGAAGTACAAAGTACAAAAATATGGGCTCCAATATCAACCCCCACCACTATGGGCCGTACTTTTATATCAGTGATAGTTTATTGGGGTAGGTATGCATAATACATGAAACATGACTTATTCCAACATTACATGGTGTCATTTAAAACAGCAACGTCATACACAGACAGCAAATGTGAGTGCCAGATGTTGAGATTCATTGTTGGAACATTATGAATTTTCTACCTAATTTTTTGATGAATTGCCTCAAGACGTTTGTCAGTATAGTTCATATCCAACTTGTATGCATAGCTGAAATAAAGGATGAATGTCTTTTGAGGCTTTACGTAGCCTGGAGTGCTTTATCGATACTCTACTCGGTGTGCTACAGGTATGCAGTACAGAGTTGGTGGAGTCAACACAGCATGATTTGTCCTCCACAATTAGTTGCCCAGCAGTCTGTTGTCAATCTACTGTGATGCCCACTTCTAGTGAAGTTGTCATTACAAGCAGATGTCAAGGAAAATTTGTCAGGAGTTTGGGTCTAATTAAGCCAACAAAGAGGGGTGGCATCCTGCCATGTGAAGTCACTGTAGCATAGACATAGGTCTCTTCTAATTCTGATAGATTTCCAGTTAGAATGATAAATTTGTCTGATAGTGCCATTCNGGGGGGGGGGGCATGATGGGTGTTTGCAAGCAGGTCGCACAGGTACTTCCAAATGTTCCAGAAGATTCAAGAGAAGAACAAATAGAATTTCCTCTACCTGAAGTACTGAATGATCTGCTAAAACAAACAAGAGAAAACCTTGACTGGCGCCAGGAAAAGGCTGTCTCTGAATTACTGCACAGGAATATGGATGCCTTCTCGTATGGACCAAATGACTGATGTTACCTGCCACCACATTGATACAGGAGATGCCAGGCCCATAAAGCAGCCACTAGCTTTGCATGAGGCAGTTGAGGAAATTCTGAAGGAAATGACAGATCTAGATATGACAACCATCAATTAGTCCGTAGTCAGCCCCCATCGCTGTTGTTAAGAAGAAAAATGGTTCTCTGAGGTTTTGCATAGAGAATCACCAGTTTAATACAGTAGCAAAGAAAGACTCTTAACCAATTCCAAAGATAGACGACACATTGAACAACTTAGCAGGTTCGCAATGGTTTTCTACTTTTGTCATGAAGAGTGGATACTGGCAGTGCGAGGTGGCCTTAAGAGGACCAAGAGAAGACTACATTTTGTGTCCAAGGGAAAGAATCTGGCAGTTCAAAGTTATGCCTTTTGGGCTATTTAATGCCTCTGTCACTTTTGAACGCCTGATAGAAATTGTCCTGTCTTTAGATATACGTCAAGTTTACCTAGATGACATTATTGTGACAGGAATGACATTTGAAGAGCACCTATCATGCTTAGCTTCTGTATTTCAGAAAGTAGCCAGCCACAGTCAACTTGAAACTAGTTCCTAATAAGTGCCACCTTTTCTAAAAGAAAATACATTTTTGGGACATGTAGTGTCTGTCAATGGAATCGTAACAGACCATGAGAAGACCAAGCAATAAGAAGTTGGCCGACACCAACTGGCAAAACTGAAGTGCGGAGTTTTCTGGGATTGTGTATCTATTAGTGTCGATTTATAGATTGGTTTGCCACAACTGCCAAGCCACTACATAACCTGACTGAGGCAAAAAGGAAATTTTATTGGACCACTGAGTGTGAAGAAGGTTTTAGTAAGCTAAAAGGAAATTATGATATCTCCACCAGTCCTGGGCTTCCCGAAAAGTGAGGGCATGTTCATTTTGGACACTGATGCTGGTGATGTTCGCATTGGTGCTGTTTTATCTCAAGTTCAGGATGGGAAGAAAAGACCACTAGAATACTTCAGTAAGGTATTGCATAAGCCTGAGAGAAATTATTGTTTCACATGCAGGGAGCTTCGGACAATGGTGAAGGAAATTTCACACTTCCACCCCTATCTTTATGGCAGACATTTCATTCTAAGAACCGACCATGATTCATTAAGCTGGCTACTAAATACGAAGAACCCAGAAGGTCAAAACTCAGTGGATACAGCATGTTCAAGAATATGACTTCGAAATACAGCACAGATTTGGAAATCTTCACAACAATGAAGATGCACTTTCTAGGAGGCCATGTGAGCCATTTTGTCATCATAGTGAACACCAGAAATAAAAGAGTGGTGAATCGCTGAAGGTATGGAGGACAAGTTTCAAGCTTCTATATCTTGTGATGGGTCATCTACCTTCTACCTGGAGTGATGAGAGTATTAGGAGAAAGATCTCTGAATGATCCCACTTTGCGGCCATTACTAGAATGGAAAGAGGCTGGTTGTTGGCCAAAATGGGAAAAAATATCTAGCCTGAACGCAACAAAGCATACTGACAACAATTATTGTTGTCTATTACTGATGAATGGCGTACTTTACAGAAACTGGGAAAGTAATAATGATGGAAAACACACACACTTACAGATGGTCCTTCCAGAATGCAGGATTCCTAAAGTCTTAAAAGAACTGCATAATGATGCAGCCAGTGGGCACTTTGGTGTTAATAAGACCCTTGACGGATTCTACTGGCTTCACTGTAGGGAGGACGTTGAGAAGTGGTGCCGAATGTGCAACACCTGCACTGCAAGGAAGGGGCTCAAGGACCCGGGGACAAGGTCACCTCCAGAAATACAATGTTGGAGCCACATTTGAAAGGATGACAATACACAATCTGAGTTCTTTGCCTGTCACAAAGAGTGGTAATCTGTATCTACTGGTGGCCCAAGATTACTTTACTAAGTGGCCTGAGGTGATTCCCCTCCTGAACCAGGAAGCACGTACTGTGGTTGATGCACTCATAGAGTATGTCTTCTCAAGATTTGGAGTACCAAAATAGATCTCCATTCTCATCAGGGAAGAAACTTTAATAATGCAGTGTTCCAGGAGATAACGAAGATTCTGGGGATAAAAAAGACTAGGACTACAGCCTTACATCCTCAGTCGGATGATATGGTCGAGAGGCTTAACCGTACTCTTAAGCAGTACCTGTCAATCTTTGTAGCAGACAACCAAAAGGTTTGGGGTTCAAAGGTGCCATTGTTTCTCCTTGCTTACTGCTCGGCAGTTAATAAGTTCACAAGGGTAACACCATCAATGATGCTGTTTGGAAGAAAGCCACGCCTCTCTAGTGACCTGCTGTTTGGCCGACTGACAGAAGAGGAAGCTACAGCCCCCGATTATGCCAGCGTATTACGTAACAGACTAGTTGGCATTCATGATTTTGCTTGACAGCACCTCAGAATAAATAGTGACAGTATGAAGAGACGGTATGATAGGGGAATATCTGGAAAGGTATTTCAAGAAGGACAACTGGTGTGGCTGTACAACCCATAGAGACGAAAAGGGTGCTGCTCGAAGCTACAGAAATATTGGGGAGGGCCCTACAGGATTCTGAATAAAATCAATAATGTGGTCTTTTGCATTTGTCGCCATGGCTCTCGGGTGAAGCTAAAGGTTGTCCACATCGACCGACTGTAATTCTACAAAGGTCCAGATGTTGGAAAGTCTGTTTGTGACTAACAAACTTGAGGAGGGGTCACTATTACTTGTCACTGGTCTGCACTGACCTTGGGCCGTCCCGTACAAGTGAGCAGAAAAGGACAGAATAGTGATATGATAGCGGGCGGAGAGTCACTAAGGGATGTTTGAATGACAGGAGAACGATAATCCTATCAGATTTTAAGTTACAAAGTGTGCCGCCACGCATTCTTCCACCTGGTGCCGTGATAAACCTTTTGTGACTTGCGTGCTCCTGACTTTATGCAGATTGAATTTATGAGTTTATCTGAAGAATATTTTAGTGGTTTCCTGCCCTAGTTTCTCTCAACATGACTCGGGGTGTGGCAAAATTTCCAGATCAAGGCCAGCGACTATAAAAGCGCATCAGGCCTCTGAGCAGAGAGTTTATGAGAGTCAGGAGTCTGGGCGATAGGTGTGACATTAAGCGATAGACGGCGGGCTAGAAAAGCAATGCGTAGCACCAGGAGGAAAATCTGCGATGCAAGCATCAGCGCAGTGAAGAGTGCTGCAGACTGGACTATTGGACTGGATGCGTGAGTGAGAGACATTACAAATTATGACAACAGACAGACCGAACATGTGCTTATTATGAGTGTGATTTAAATTACTATAACTAAATAGAGACATAGTGAAGGACTTTGATAAGACTAAAGATAGACATTAAATACTAGGATCATTGAAAAATAAAAAGAGTAATGGTGGTAATAGATAATTTAATGCTGTAAATAATAAAATAAATTGGATATCAAATTTAGTTCTTTTATTTTTATTAAGACCTCCATCCCTCACAAACTCTGATATGCCCCTAAGGCATCTTGTATCATTATATTGATGAACCACCGGGAGCAGCGTATATTCCAACACAACCGTATTAGGCAGATGAATTCCAAATAATTATCCAATCTGGTGCCCTTCGCTGTGGTCTTGATATATAACAGCAACATGATTTTCATAATATTAAAAGGTTTCTTGATTCAGAATTGAGTTTTACATTTTTCATTACAACTGAATTATATTTGCCTTGTAGATATATTTTTTTGTTGTTTCGAAACTGTTGTATTGAACAACATAACAAAATACTCATTTATCAGGTCGAAATTATGTAGGAATCTTACTAAGAGGAAAGAAAAAATTTTCTAAACTGAAATTTTAAATACATGCAGTGGCTAGTAATGCTATTCAAATACCTATGCCTAGGAAAAAAAAAATTAATTAATTTCTTACATAACACCAACCTTATATAACCAGTTAATTTTCTGTAATATACCATTACACTATTCGCTTTGAACTTGAATTCATAATGGAAAAATAAATATTCACACATGCCTACCTGCAACTTGTGAACAGAATGTGATTCAGGCAAGCAACTGAGTCACTAGGCATCACCAACAGGGTAACTCGGTTGGGGATGGTGGAACAGCCGTCTCTATGATCAGCAGTACAGATAACACGATGGCCAACACATCCTACGATAGGGTCACCCCCGCGTTGACAAATTTGGATGGGCTGAACATGGATGTTGGTTCAAATTTCTAAGTGTACAGAGGTTTTGTGGGAGCAGAACTTGAACGACAGTTTTTTGTAACCACCTCAAGGCATCCACACTAAAGCAGGGACTCTGGCAGTGGATCAGAGATTACACATCCCGCTATAGAGCAATTCTCCAATGAACCTGCCTTCGCGGTTACGTCTGTGACCGTNCTGCATTCCTGGTTACGTCTGTGACCATAAGGAAGCATTGCAACGAGCCTTCCCGATGCTGTGATGTGCATTTATCGCAAATTAGAGCTTACTACTTTGTACTCTTTTATTTGAGGGTGGCCACTCCTTCAAGCTGAAAAAATTTCCTAACTTTCTTAGTTTCTTATGAACAATTTAATTTTTCATCTGCAAAATTAAATGTAATTATGCACCCTCCCCCTCAAAATAAATTTATCTGAAATGACTTCTAACATGAAGACAATACATACACAAAAATTCTCTAATACCAAGGAAAATACAATAAAATTACAACAAAATGGTAGTCAAGTTTCCAAATAATGTAAAACATAAAGCAAATTTATACTTTTTACATACTTATCCAAGCTGCTCACATGGTGATAAGAAATCTTGTGAAACTTGCAAATTTTTTAGTGTCTTACAAATACATTTACTATACAACATTATATAACTACTTTTGTGTTGCCAGCTCTAGAATTACTGTATTTATAAAATATAATAAGGTAATTCATAAAATTACTGTATTTACAACAAAATTGAAACACACTCCAAAATAATGACACCCCTAGTTATTTTTTATACATTGAATCTTTGCATCAACGTTGACTTCCTTTACCATTTCTTCAGCCAGTCTGTTCTCTTTTGTTCCCAACATTCTAAATTCTCTAACTTGTCGCTTCACGTTAGCAAATGTAATATTTACTATTTGTTAGTTAAATATTTCCAGGTTATTCGTAAAATTCCCTGACTTTTCCATGTTTTCCAGGTCGAGTGGACACCCTGTTTTTCCTTGTGGAAACTGCTCAGAAAAGCCCTAGAAATGCGGTTTTTTTTTAAAAAAACAATTTTTAATATTTTTTTCTTTTTGAATATATTGAACAGGATAAAGGTAAAAATTGGTGGCTGTAGATAATAGTTTACCTTGTCTGGAAAAAAAAGCTGTATTCCCAGAACATTTATTTACAGAGATACCCATACAAGTGGAAAAACAGATTTTACAGAACATATTTTACTAGGGAGTCTTCTTAAAGATAAACACTTTGTCCCACATGAATACGCGATGGATCAGTCAAACCACTCTTTGCCACAACTAATCCAGTTCGAGGTTGCAGGAACGACCCCCACAAACTCCTGCATTCTGTCCACCCAAGTTAAGGAGAAGTACACTGAATTTTTATTATTGTTTGCTTCGTCGGATTGAAGATTACGGACAATCATTCTAATTAGAGGTTAATGTTTGTTCTGACTCAACAAAATTTTTTTATTTCAATTAGTAATTTTGTTTTAAATGTTAAGTAGGTCATTTCTGTTGTTTTTAAGTATTGGGTCATTTTTTTACGTGACGTACTTAACAAGAGAGTGTTAATTTTTTTGAAAGAAGTTGGCTACATTTTGTTACGTTGCTATGGCAACCAATAGCTGGTAACACTAATTCTGGTGCGCACTACACTGTTTTTCAAATTTAATTGTTACACAAGATTTTACGTTTTCAGAACATTACGGCCAAGAAGATGAGCTGTATTGAATTTTTTGAAGTAGGATCACGGAGGCTAGAAGTGGTCTCCCTGGTAGGAATTTTATATAATTCTTAAATTATTTTGCGAGTCCGGCATTAAATACAAGCTGCCTAATAAGGCAGAAGATATACTATGAATTTTGAGGAAAAGAGTTTCTGTACAGGCTACAGCCATGAATTTGTTAAATTTTAGTTATTAGTGATTTGACGCATGAATAAGTTATTTAATGACTAGGCCTTAATAAGTCATTAAAGGCCCAAGAGCCTGATTTAGGGAAGACTGCAAGTAAGGAAGACAGGATCAAGAAATTACATTTTATTTTATTTTTCACTTGGATTTATCAGAAGATATTTCTACAGAGTTCATCAATCTACGTCAGCGTTATGATTTATGCCAGATAACTGAGAAAACGAGTTGAGCAGAGTTTGAGATATTTTTATTTTATTTGCACATTTGGTTGAACCGGCAAATTTTTGATACAAAACCCTTGAGACATTAGTTTTCTTTTCCTATACAGAATTAATGCTCACCAACTTTTCTAACATAAACTTAATAAATTCAATTTATAAAAATTTTGTGCAAGCCAAGCTAGTGTTGCCAGCTAACCGATAAACTAAAAGTATTCGTATGAAATATTGATATCGGTAACTTAGTTGCATATTAGTAAATAACTAATACTTTCAGTCGTATTACCCTAAAATGTTATTCATTTTTCAATTAAATATTACTCAAGTTCTTTTTGCTCTTCTTATTATTTCCGATAAAGTAGTGTCAGTATGATTTTATTCTGTGAGGTGTCTTAGGTCCATGTTTTCCAGTTGTGAACTATGTATTCAAACAGGTGAGTTTGGGTTCCTATCAGTATCTCATGTTATATCAATTAATTTTGTTGTGGGTGTTTGTGTTATGTTAGGTATTACGAAGTCAGGCAATACATTCATACACAAGTGCATCACCAGAACATGGCTGAATTCAGTTTTGGTGCACTATTTGTAAATTAAACATTTCCTATTGAAATATTTACAGGTGGACTTACTACCTCAAAACTATACTGAGAGACTCTGCACTGACCCTGCTAGAACGATATTGACTGGAGTGCCCCACAATTGTGTTGGCCTTGGAGCTGCATTTGGGTGACAGATACCTGCAACATGCCTTACTATGGAACTACATTCAGCAACCACAAGAGCCGGTAGGACATCATGCGGCTATCCCACTTGTGTCTGTAAGGGTACCCTGAGTAAGAACATAATGTCATCGCAGTAGTTTTCTTCTTGGATGCCATTGCCAAAGTGGATGTTTGATGAGCAGTATGCCTTGCAGTGCCACAGAACATGCTTGATGCTTTGGCCTGAGCACTGGAGGTGGACTCTGAGAAGCAGAAGCAGATGCCTTAGCATATGGTGCAGGCAGCTACACAAAGCCATGGTGATGATGGGTGATGATCTTGAGTGTTACAAGTTTCCACCCATGTGCCTATAGCCACGGCCACCAGTGTCCTTCAGCCACAATTGCAAGTGCAACCCGCATCCTGATACGCTGTGCTTCAACATAGGTTAACTTCCTAGAGCTAACTGATGCCCACAGAATTTGCATTTTCACACTTTCCATCCAACTTAGAAACTGTTGCAAGACTTGTTAGGTGGAGTTAGCCTGCCTTCATTTTCAATGTCAAGAAAGAAATTAATTCTAACATACTAGTCAGTACTTCCTCATGGTGCACAACTGAAATCAAAGGAGAGGTGAGCCATTCAGATAACAAGATGTCAAGACTGTGCAAAAAGTAACATTCCTCACTGTTTACAGTAGTATATATTTTCTTAGTAAGATCACATCACGTCCTACAAATGTAATTTTTTAATAGCATACTATTTATGACATGTAATTAAAGGACTATATTTTAATGATGATGAGGTTTTATAGATTATTTTGCTCTTTATATTTAGCAGCTGGAAGAACTGTTTCATACGTTTTCCTAAAACATTATTACTAGTTACAGAATCAAAATGATCACTTTACACCACTCAATACACCACCACACAGTTT
This sequence comes from Clitarchus hookeri, assembly GCA_002778355.1. Classification (NCBI taxonomy): domain Eukaryota; kingdom Metazoa; phylum Arthropoda; class Insecta; order Phasmatodea; family Phasmatidae; genus Clitarchus; species Clitarchus hookeri. The sequence continues at coordinate 879,930 of NQII01000568.1, forward strand.
TCACAATTAACTCACGAGGTCCTACAATGTGGGTCCAGAGGATGTCTGCAATCCGGGTGAACCCTTTGGCCTCCGCTATGCCAAGGGCGGTGGTGCCACCCTTAGCAACTATGGTGGCATCTGTTCCACAGCATAACAATGCCTTCACCAAGTCCGGGTTGCCAGCCCTCACTGCCACCATCAGCACAGTCTCCCCACTTGATGATGCTCTGTGACACACCACCACGTCAGGCCAATCACTGTGCTGCATTCCATGACCATCACTAAGTTCATAAGAATAAAACTGACCAATCGAGAAGGAAATAAAATTTAATGGAGTGGAGCTGAAGCAGGTAGAAAACTTCAAATATCCGGGTTGCATTCTGAAAAGACAAGGGGTGAAACAAGGAAAAGGTGATACGGAGACTGCAACGGGGAGATGTCTTTTATAGGTGTGTGAAGGACCTGTAGTGGAAAATAAAAGTGTTACCAAGATCCAAGCAGATACTGTACAAGACATATTTTGTACACATTGTGACAGAAGGGAGAATAAATACAGATAGTGCATAAGATTGCAAGAAAGAGAGAGTTAATGGTCATGAAATTTGCATCATCATAATGGCAGTAACGAAAAGGAAAGAATTTTAATGAAGTCACATGGCATGGACTGGCAGAGATTGTAGAGGAGGCAAGATGATGGGAAATGAGAGCTAACAAGAAACATGTTGGAACTGAAGTACAATGGAAAAAAGTTGCAAGGAAAATGAAAGAAGACATGGGAGAAACAAGTAACACTGAGGAAGTGAGGAGGAGAGGCAAAGACTTGGTAACTGTGAGAGATGGAGAGTGATGGACAAATATGGAGGTATTTTACCAAGTTGACCCAACCACAGGCTGGAAACAGCTAAGAATGATAATGATGATTATCACTAAGGTTTTTGCAGTTTTGCAGATGTTGTATTGGTATATCCTCACAGTTATTCAACTTGATCCTCTGTCTGCATTTTCTGCACATGCTGCTAGTTATTTCAGTTTTCCCCTACCACTGCTTTATTTTGTTTATGCACCAGGGACAACACCTCACTTTACCTCATCAAATGATGAATGCTACCCTCTAATGTTATCCATTCCACAGACTGTCACTATGGGTTAAGCTGGATAGCTGTTTACAATTAATTCTGCTTTATCAAGATAACAAATGGCTTCAGTTACAGTCTCTTAATTGTAGTTATTACAGCAATAAACTAATTATACACAAAGTGCATAAGGGAAAACAAGTCTAGAACAGACTGGCTAAACTTACCCTAGTACACTAGAACCCTAACATAACATTCTCAAGAGAAGGTACATGAAGGAAAACTTTATAAGCAGAAATTAACACTATAGATATAAAGCAGTATATAGTTTACTTGCAAAAAATATCAACCTTACATAAATAATGAAAAAAATTGCAAGTTTTTTATATCTTGTTTCTTGCTACCACATCTAAATTTGTCACATAGACCTCATAATTTGCTTGGGTACAGCACTTTAGAAGTACTTTTTTCTTCTTCAAGGTGTTCCACATCTCCAGCTTCCTCTTGTTTCCACGTAAGACCAAAAAACAATAATTAAAATAAACATCAACTTCGGAAAACAAAGTAATGCATTGAGCCCTTGGCACAAACAGCATAAAACAAATGCCACCAAAAAAAAAAAAGACAAAGTGGCACAAAAAATAACAAAAATTATGACGCACGACGCGTACTGGCATTATATTTATTTACGACTCTGCCTCATATACATGTGACGTCACGTCACCCCGAGAGAAGTTTGAACCCACGATGGCTTGCTTCCAGAGCCAACCAGCACACCCTAGGCAAGGAGCACCCAAGGAAACGGCAACCAAAGCAGTCTACACCATAATGTCAGACGTCACGTGTCTTGCATCACCCCTGCATGCGACAGAAGCAGGCAAATTGAGCCAAACGCTGCCCCCAAGTGGCTGGCAGAGATGCAACCCACACACAGGGGACTGCCACTTCCAGCCTCCCTCGAGAGAATGCAGCCAGCGCTGCTAAAGGAGGAGCTCATGTCCGAAGATACCCAACCAGTCGAAAGTAGCAGGAGCCTTGCAGACCAACTATATATGCCGGCATGCAGCCCCAGAAAGTCAGTTGAATACTTGACAGCTCGCTCCACCACTTTGTGTGCACAAGCTCTCTGCCTACTGCTTTCCTCAAGAGAGACCCACCGCTTTCCAGAAGTCTTCTAGACCAGCGTCCAGCGACCTCCGAAGAAGTCATCTCACCTCTCTTACACTCACTGCCACTTTGACAGTGACCCCCGAGTCCCTTCAGGACATACAAGTGTAGGTTAGTTAGGGTCCAGTTATTGTCATAGCTACTTAGCTCACATGTTCTTGTTTAGTTTTGCCTCAGGTCCCCTTTACCTGGTTAATGTAGTCTACTTTCACCGGCGTCAGTACAATTGATAGCTAGGAGATGGTATTGGCCACCATGTCTATTCCCCTGAGGAAAAAGCACGTGTTCTTACCTTAACCCCGTGTACTCATTCTAGGGTGATTGTTACTTTATACCTCGTAGACATCAACCTACAAAGGAGAAGCAGGAGACAGTGTCTTGATACAAATATTGCCGAAACTAGTGTAGGACTGCGGGCTACACTTAATTGGGCGCACGTACGTTGCCAAGCATAACACTGTCGACGGACATTCGTACCTTGAATCAAGTACTCCGGTACATAGTACATTGTAAGGTAGAGCCACAACCCCTCGGAACACACGCGACGAAGCGGCTAGACACCCAGATCAGCTTACCCACTCCATCCACCGTGTTGAACTTCACTGGTTGGAGTGACACGACTAAATCTGGTTGGCCTAACCTCTTCTGGTTACACTCTAGCCAAGGAACTCATCGCCTGCTACTCCTTCGTGTGGCAGAACTTAGTATCTTTCCATATGCCCTTCACCCCATAGAAGCGGTGCAAGGTGGAGAGCTAACAAGGCAGCTAATGCTTCCAGACCTAGTCGGTTGCCCTGCAATCCATTGCCGTCTGCCCTCAGCAACCCCTCCCCACAGAACTGAGCTCAAGCTGCCCTCACCATACTGTCGATGCCTCATTCAGTTCCCCCCTAACTCCCTTTTCCAGCCGCCCTAGAAGATCGCCGAAGATCCTCACCTACTCGTAGTTCGTCTACGACTGGGACGACCACTACCCTTGGGTATTGCCTGCCCATACTTCCGGCCTGTGACTCCTAGCAGCCCGACACTGGAGCCGACCAATCCAGCCCAGCATCACCACCACCACTTTAGGAAAGGACCCTCGTTCCAGCCAACAGCCGCCGAGCCAGAATCTACCCGGATAAAACCCACTGCATGTAACAGAGTACCCTTGTCAAAGCCTACACGCCCTGCCCTATACAGTGGCATTGTCACAGCCAAATGACTGATCATCCGAACACCCCTTCAATGAGTTGTAGCCAGTGTCTCTGTCCGGCACCAAAGAAACCTTTGTCTGATGGTGACGTCAATGACATTTCTAACCAGATTTCATGCGTCAAGAGAGTTTTTCGTGGTGCCCAACATGTGGCCACAGCGCTTTATTAGTCAGATAATAAGGCAGAGCCAGACCAACGTGATTCTGAGAACAAAGAGAACCAGCCGGGAGTTTAACCAGTAACTAACCAGACTTTGGGGAGTCTGTAAACACCCCGTGGCACTCAATTTTACTAGCCAAGACATGTCAGAATTAAACCTAAGCATTGCCGACCAAGACGAAGTCGCCGCCACAATGGACGAGGCCATTGAAACCTGATAAGAGAGATGTAGCGTACCTACATGCAACCGAGCAGGCATGCATTTCATTAGTTGTGCACACTGCTAAAACAGATTCCACTACCTATGCTTACGGTGGAATGATGAACCCCATTATACTGATGGATTAGAGTTCCATTCCGATGACTGTCGGATACGCCAAACAGCCCATTGTAGCTGGCTTACCTGTGCAGGATTGAGCGTAAATACAGTTTGCTGTATTATTTGCACACAATCATTTCATCACCTGTGCGTTGGATAGCCAGATGAGAGAATCACCAGACCTGCTTTGTGTATAGGTACAAGGTATGCAAGCGAGCGGCAGAATACCGACAGAGAAATCCAGGTACTCACCACAGTGAGTCGCTATCCCGTCCACTCTGGATAGCGAACCCAAGAGGACCCGGTATCATTTACGCAAGAATGTGAAAGGGAATTTAGTGAGAATGAGGTTCCAACCAAATGGGTTGTCAAAACCCAGAAACAATTAAAGTGTAACGCATTAGACTGGTGGAATAAATACGGGGAATTTATTATGGAATGGGGGCAACTTTGTTTACACCTTGCCACCCAGTTTTCAGGGGGAGAAAGTGTTAGCATACCCCACCACAGAATTCCACAGTCGAACCCAGGCCACAGAGGAAGAGACCAAGTTCTTTATCAGGAGAAAGGTACAAACGTACCACTGGATTTTACCCAAAGAGAAAGAGGAGAGATGCGCCAGAAACATTACGCATTACGTACATGCTACTTCCTTATTTGCGCATTATGAGACGACTTCCCAAACTGCAGTCAGTCGACGAGTTGGTAGAAAGGGCTGGCTAAACATAAACTAAAAAGTGCAGGCAGTACTTGACCAAGCCAAACGAGGCAAGGGAAGAGAGGAGGCAAGGCTGACCGAAGGTCGAGTTCACCCCCCATGTGGCCCCACCCCCAACCACAGCACTCACCAAGTGCTGATTCTGCCCGGGGAAGCACTTCCATAGAGACTGCTCAAACGCTGAAGGAAGGGGGAGCGCCTGACATCTCCCTCCAGACGCTGACCCACGATCCCTATTTCCCGGATGCAACACACACAGCAATTGGGATAAACCGGCAAACAGCCGTCACAATGTTAGACATGGTTGCCACTGACAATTTTATAAGGAGCAAACTCCTCCCTCCAAACCAGCAAGTCAGCCTGACAACCACCAACCAAAGGGTTCAGCTGGCTCAGTAAGGCCGCTTCCTCCAGGTAGAGGGAAAAATAAGGCTTGTCGTCTGGACGGGAAATAAAGTCACCGCAGCAGAGTTCCAAGTGGCCCAGCGAGTAGAAGAATAGGTGATCTTGGGGCAGTCCTGGCTGCAAGAGCAGCAGTGCGTGACAGATAGTGGGCGACGCCACATTTGTGTCAGAGACACGTTGGTTTTACTATATTTGACGCTGTTTTGGCAAAAAAAAAAAAAAAAACCGCACATAAAAAATTTATATAACAATACATGCACAACAACTTGTTTTGCAATAAAACCAACCCATACTTGGACGCCGGCGCCAATGTGTCAACTGTCACTGACTCTATGAACGTAGTTCCTCATATCGTCACAGATAGCAGCATCACAATTCTTAGTACTTCTACTATTCAGAAGCAGATGGCACCATTACCGAATGCTGCGTGCGCGTGCAATTTGGACAGAAGAAACTTAAACAATTCCTATATTACATACCACGCAGTGCTGATGGTGCAGGGCATTACGTGGTGCAAAAGTTCATTTTTAGCATGCAGAAACTAATAAAATATTAATTGATCAATATGTAATGTTTCCATTATTTATCGGCTTTAATTAACAATAAAGTAAACTTACTTTCTACTATTTGATTTATTTTTATGCACTGTAAATTTAAATTGTTCAACAAAAGTGAAAAAATTACCTATGGACTAAATGATTGTAACTTGTAAGGAACCTGTGTGGATACGGTGTTGCTTTGCGCCATTATGGGATATACAAGAGTATTGTGATTGTGTTACTTTTTTGTTAAATATCTGCTTTAGAAATATTAAAACAGAAGTTTTAATATATTTTTGTTGTGGATGGTAATTCTTTATCTATTCTACATAAGTTAAAAAATACCAGTGAATTAAATGGCAAAGCAACCTTCACATTCTATACAGTTACATCTATTGACGCCGCAATTAATGCCATATTGTGACGTGACGTACCGGAAGACACTTTGTAAATACTGTTTATTGATATTTTTGTAAGGTGCTGTGAATAAAGAAAATTTGCCGCAATTATTTCGGGGAAAGAGACAGGAAACTATTAGGCTATCTAAAAATTAAAGCTTATATTCTTAAAATTTTTTAGAGAGTTAGAAAAAAATTTATTCAAGATTAATATTGTAATTTTTTCTGAATTCAATATCGAATGTTTAAGTTTCGCACATGCCTAAAATCCACAAAGCGGCTAGACATCCAGATCAACCAACCCACTCCATCCACCGCGTTATCTTTGCCGGTTGGAGAGACAGGACTGGTTATGGAGGCCTGACCCCTTCTGGACCACACACCACAACGTGGCTAGACATCCCGATCAGCCCACCACTACATCCACCACGTTATCTTCGCTGGTTGGAGCAATAGGACTGAGTCTGGATGGCCTAGCCCTGAATGGCTGCACTCATAGGGAACTCGTCGCCTGCTCTTCCTTAGTGTGGTAGACCATAGTAACTCCCAAAATGCCCATCACCCATAGGAGTGGTGTAAGGTGGAGAGTTAAGAACCTTGCCAACTGTTCTGCAACCCAGTGCCGTTTTCCCTCAGCAGCCCCTCCCCATGGGACTAAGCTCAAGTCGCCCGACAACTGGAGAGGCCTCACCTCCCAGTTCCCCCTCCCACATAAGGCCGTCGGCGAGCTACACCCGCTCATAGTGCGCATACGATTATGGCTTCCAGTACAGCTGGGCCATACTTCAAGGCTACGAGGACCAGCAGCCCACCAGCAGCAGCACCGCCACTGCCCCAGGACAGGGCACTAGTTCCAGTCAGCAGCAGCAACAGCCGAGCCAGGATCTACCCCAGGCCACGCCTACTGCAGGTAAATGACAGTGTGTCTAGACCAGTAGTGTGGAGAGTCGCTAACCCCACACCGGACTTTGTACCGTGCCATAGGGCTACACACCCGAGCCTATACCGCAGTCGGGAACAAATCAGTGGCCAATAAACTAAACTTTACCAAAGTAAGTTAGCCCGTGCCTCTGTCCGGCACAATAGAACCATTGTCTGACAGTGACGTTGCCGTCTGTTCAACCGACATCACGCGTCAACGTAATAGAATTTATTATTCACCACAGCCCACGCAAACAATCCAAATGGTCCGTTTTCAAAAATCTCAAACAAAGTAACAAGTATTTTTTTTTCTATAAATTATAATGAAAAATTTACCAAGACTGATTTTTGTTTCAAAATCATTTTTTGTTGAGAAATATTTTGAATAGGCTTACTATGAAGCCTGTTGGTTATTTGCAGGTATAAATTCACAGTTTTACTACAGTTAGCGAGTTAATGATGTCCAGGACTGGAGAGGCTTAGCAAATGAAAGTCTGTACCACTGTAGGAGCTATCCCAAAACCTGACAGCAATGATCAACCAGCGCCTATCTTCGCAATGAAGAACATGCTTGCTGCCTTCCACTAAACTGAAGAAGGCCTACAGATGCTGAGCTATGAAAAGTCAGACACAGAATGAAGCACCAGAGTGTACAGTATAGTAATTCTCGCATGCTATTGGAAAATTTATGAAGAGAAGAAATGTGCTACTAAGCAACCAACTCTTCACACATTCTTCCAATCAGCTGCAAAACACATACATGCTGCAGAGGAAGGAGAACCACTGGATGGAAGTGCTGAGCCATTTGCTTACATACTACATGCTTACATAGTGAACTTGTTTCCTAGTGTTGCAGGCCTACTCATTTAACTTTTCTTATTAAAAGTTACTGGTAATTCAGGAGCCACAAATTAAGGAAGCATAAAAGCATTTGCTCAGTCTGGGGATACCGTGTGGAAAAAACAGCCCTACTACGGTTGGTCAGCAGGGATCAACGTTTGTGTGTGCTATTCAAACGTTTTATTGTAGTGTGTTACTGCGTATTTTGTTTTTCCATGCTGAAACTATCATCAAGAAACATGACATGTAACTTTTCTGTGCATAGTTTACACATTGTTTATTACTAAATAGTTAAGACTGTCATCTAAGAACAAAGTCCATTTTGGAATTCACATCATTTGCACTTCTGCGATTGTGCACAGGAAACACCATTTTGACCTGCGTGATGAACCTGGAGTAAAAACCATAAAAAAACTGTGAAATTATAGAACAATTTTATGTTTTTGTAAGGTTCAAACAATTTATGTAGTATGTACTTACTGAGCACATATACATATGTGGGTATAGTAACAAATTCTGCCAACATGTCTTTGCATATATAATAAGAACTTATATATAATAATCATAATATTAATGTAATAATATACAGAATAATAAATAATAAGAACAAGTAAAATCACTCACACTTTTATTAGTTATTTCTTTATTTGCAACAATTCTGCTTTCAAAATATTTCTGTAAAACGCATGTCCTTATAATATGTGACAAAAAATATTGGAATTTTGGGGTACCCAGAAACCTAAAAATGGATTTAAAATTATTATTACGGAAAAATATAATTCCTACAATGTTGTTTTTTGGTGATTATTTCGTATTGCATACCCAAATCACCTAAAAAAACACTACATTACGTATCCAATGATACAACAAAACCCACCTAAAAAGTAGTCTATTTCGTATCGAACTACAACCGGGAGAAGGCTAAAATAAATGCAAAATTTCTCCCTGCTTATCCAACCGGCCTTCAATTACCTGGTTTTGACCAAAAGTTTCTCTTTGCGTATCCACATGAAAAACGGCCTGAATTAAAAAGTGGTGGGTTTGCATACCCAAACCGACAGGTGGAAATTGGCACCACGCCTTATTTGTTCCGATTCACTTATCCAATTACCTCGTGAAATTTTTTTTTACAAACACCTAATTGTTTCCTGTGGCGTACCCAAACCGAAAACGGAACAATTGTCACTTTTTCCCACTTGTTTCCCCGGGCGTACCCTATTGCGGAAAGTGACTCGTCGTTAAAAATTTCCTATTGCGTATCTAGAATAAAGTTAGCACCAACCATCTTAAATTCAAATACATTTTACTGATTAAAAGAACTACTCATTTAACTTTAAACTGACACAGCCATCTTAAATTTACATACGTTTTATTGATTAAAAATACTACTCATTTAAACTTTAAACTGACATAAATAGCCACCTAAATCCGCACATAAATACCTTTGCACTGCATTTTTCAGTAGTTTTCACGGACTTAGAACTTATTCACTGATGCAAAATGTTTTTTCAATAACAAGTAAAAACTTTGGATGTTGCAAAACATTTTTTTTACTATGTTTTTTTGTTATATAAAAAATTTAGGTTCCCATATACATAGAACATAATTAAATCTATAATATGATTCTCAACTATTTTTTACTTGGTTAATTAATTATTATTTACATTACAAAAAGTTAAATATATATTGGCAAGGGGGTAACGAATAGGACCTCCCTTACGCTTCCAATGTATTGCGTAACGTCTTCTGGTTGTAATTATAAATGTTACTGCATTTCTCAGGAGCAGATGTAATGAGGAAAACTGGAAATAATTCACAATCAAAAGTGTTGCTTTGTTCGTTCTGATGAAAGTTGGCAATTTATGGAAACTCCAAGGCCTTCATAGGTGTATTACCTACTGCATTTGACGTCAATGCCTCTGTACTGAAATCACGAGCTTTTAATTAATGTACCATGCCTCCCCCCTGCATTTCTCAGTAGTAGATGTAATGAGGAAAACTGGAAACAATTTCAACATACCTGTTGTTGCGCAATAGGCGTATTACTACTGCATTTGACGTCAATGCCTTTGTACTGAAATCACGAGCATTTAATTAATGTACCACATCTCCGCCGTTCATTTCTCAGTAGTAGATGTAATGAGGAAAGTTGGTAATTTATGGAAACTCCAAGGCCTTCACAGGCTGCCAACCCTCCTATATAAATGTGAAATTTAGAAAGAGATGTTAGTCGGGGTTGAGTATTTAATAGAAACGGGACTCCTCTCCAAGACCAAAAGGTAAGAAAAAATAATCTATAATTATTAATATATATTTATGGAACCTCTAAGGCCTTCATAGGCTTACCCCGAACACACCATTGTATATTTTCAGATTGAAAACTTTTATTTTTAAAGTAAAAGTACACTTGGATACATTTTAAACTGACGCATATATAACAAGTCCCTTTAACTTTAACGCTTTGTTTGTTCTGATGAAAGTTTACGAAACTAAACCAGTTTTGAGATTCTTAGCGTGTCGTCACCTTAAGAGTTTTCGACAAAATAAAATAAAGCTTCGTTACGGTGTGTGTCCATTATTAACAGTTGCGTGAACTTAGCATCCATTGTCTTGCTTTGTCCGGACATGACCAACCTACCGGCGGGCGGGGGGGCGCAGTGGCTGAGCGGTTAGACTACTCGCCTTCCACCAAGGCGAACTGGTTTCAATTCCTGGCTGGGTCACTCCCGGATTTTCGCAAGTGTGAATCGTGCCGAATGTTGCCGCTGGTTGGCGGTTTCAGATTCAATGAACTCGTAATTTTTTACTTTGGATATTCTCGTCTGCTTGACAAGTGGTTTAATTTATATCTGTTAAAAACCAATTCAAAAGAGCCAGAAGATAGTTTTACTAAGTACATGGTAACAGTGGACTTGCATTTAATCGAACTTTCGATGACAAGACTGTAAAATAATATCTCAGGGCTCCAAAATTTATAAACTAGAGAACGGAGTAGATTTTACTTTGAGACTTGTAAATCAATATTTAAAAAATTCTATAAAAAAAATCGTATAAATTGCAATAGTTTCTAATGGTGGCGGGTTTTTAAGGTCCAGCGCTTCAAATGTGTAGCAGTGTGTTTGGAATAAAAGTTTTTTGACGAAACTATTAAACGTGCCTTCAATAGGTTTACCAACAAAAAAAATAGCACATTCCAGATGATGACGAATTTTCACTAGAGCCTGCAGTTTAATTTTATGTTTTACGGCTCAACAAAGTGAAAAAACTTTGAATTTTAATATTTATTTGATAAAGAGTTTAAGGAGATTTCAAGAATCATAAAGTTTTAAGTTGAATACTTTCCGCACAACTTTTGATGATGGTTACAAACTTTTTTTACAATAATGGCCTAGTACAAAGCTTGTTTTTCTTCCACGAGTGGCACAACAAACGTTAGCTTAGGGAAATATGATAAGACATTCTTTAATAGTTACTGAGCTGACTGACAGGCAGTAAATAGCTCATCAGCTGATGTTTGCCACTCACTATTTTACACGGTTATGCATCAACGTTTAAAGAAAGCAATACTTTGAATTGAGTTTTATACCAATTCTTGTCCTGAAAATCCTAATTTACAGAAAAAAATAATAAAACATCTTGATTCAGTACTCGCTACTAACACGTAAAGAAATTTAACTTATACTTACAAAAGAATTGTGTGGTAATTTATGTACTGGGAATTCTTTAAGAAACCGTTGCCAATAACTCTGGATAGCACACAGGAATTCTGTCTTCAGAGGATCAGTATGGGACGAAATTGCTGGCGGAGGATGGGGAGGAATTAAAATTAAACTATAAAAATTATAAAGCAAAAAAATTTGTACAATACTTTATAGTTTACAGCACACAAATACACTGGTTAAAAAGAGTTTTGCATATGAGAACATTATCTGGATCAAATATAACAAAAAGTTCTGTAGCCTATAATAGTGTAAAACAAAAACAAATACTGCAATAACTTTTACCTAACATAAGATTCAACTGAGAAAAAAAAGTCAAACACCAACTGATTCCTTAAACCAAACTAAAGTCACTTTTCCGAGCATCTAGTTATGTAAGTGGCCTTGACAAACTTGGAGACAAGTTTGGATGTGGTGGGGCATGCTCACACCAGGTTATACAGTACATCTTGAGGAAGGTTGTCCCATTCCTGCATGGTAGCAGGTATGAGATCCTGTACGGTCTATGGTGGTTGCAGATGATTAGCAATTGCTGCTCTCAGCAATATCAAGTTGTTTCTAGTACTGATTCACAGCGCTGGCAAGGTGAGCACAAGCTATGTCATCAATTAAAGTGAAACCTGCTCCAATGGCTACTCTAAATCCATGAACAATGGGTAAAGGATGTTATTCTCATGCTGTTTTGCATTCATACTCTTATGGATGTGCTGCAACCCATCATAATTCCTTCCCAGAAGAGTGTTGAACCATGTCCTTCTGGTAGTGTTCAACAACGAAAGCATCGTTGAAATGCTATTTGCCCTCCAGACATTAGTACTGATGTCGTCTGGATACAATGCAATGCATAATTCATCTGTAAAAAACTTTGGGATCCATTGTTCGCGGGTCCAGTTTGCATACGTTTTTGCCTATCATCATCCATGCTGAGCTCTGTGATGACAATCGAGGTCCCCTCCCCCTCTCCGAATGGTTTGCGAGAACTTGGTCCTGTATCATAGTTGAGATTCCAAACAGTTTGCGTAGGTATGCTGACTCCTGCAGCCCTTGGAGCTCCCTCTGTAAAGTGGTTCCAGTGAAAGTAGAATTTCTCTAAGCGAAAATACAGATGCATCAATCTTTTGCAGCGGTTGTTTTGCATTGTTGACCTATTCGAGGCCTACCAGCTATGAAATGTAATAGCTGGAACTTCTGCCACGCACTGGAAACCTCACTATGATTGCAGCATACCACACGAGCTACCTCAACTTGTGTAATTTAATTTAGCCGCATTAAAGGGACTATTCGGATCTGATCTGTTGATGAAAGTGTGTGCCATGGCATTGCAGTAATATACATGGAATAGCAGTTTTCTCCACTTTACTCCTTGACCCAACCCCCACAACTGCCCAGTATCTATACTTACTGGCGAAAGAATGTACACTTTGACATTTAAAAAAATGTAATGCATTTCAAAGAACATACAAAAACAAGAGAATACAACATAATTTTCTGGACATGCCCATTAAGTCCACCTTATGACGTTTTGCAAAACATTTTTTAACCAGTGTAAATCTCGCTACGTTTTCTTGTGTGAAATTTAACAAAATCGAAAAATAATAAATAGACAAATGTTAAAATGTTATTAAATTTAATATATTTACCTGTTTGACTGAAATTCTAGATTCATCCTTTTAGTTATATGACATGATCTTAACTGAACTACATCCATGATCGCTGCTAAGGGATATTACTTTACACATTAAAATACTACATAAGGGCATGCATTAAAAAAAAATAAGCATCATGTTTCAAATCCGATATTTAAAAAATTACAAACAATAGAGACTAGATCCAGGGACGTGCTGTAAAGGTAACCACCTCAGCTACCGACTCAGGGGAAGTACAGCAACTGTTCTCTCAAAATTTTATTTCAGGTTGTTACTTTTCCTTACAGTCTACTCAAAGAGAGTTGTTTACTTTTGAGAGGGGTCTTGACCCCCTAGACCCCTCCCTTGGATACACGCCTGGCAGCACACTCAAATTGTATAGATCAACTTCTTAAATGTAACATGGCATCATACTGGACTAGCAAATAAGTGGCTGGACTAGTTTCTCAACCATAAGAACTTATGTAACATCATCTGTCTGCTAAGTATAGTACTCTTTCTCTGAAAGCAAAATCTACAATTTTAACACGTAGACTGAGGAAATGTAAATTCTTCCCAACTTAATGTAACAACAATAAAAATAACTATAATAAAACTACACACAGCTCTACACTTTGAACAGTGTTTGTCTCCACTATAAAGTAATTAAAAATGCATTCCACGCATCAAACAATGGATTTCAATTATGCATCTACTATCTTGTCCAACAAAAATAATTCAAATCTACATTCTGAGTTGGGCAAAATTGCAACATCTCCTAAATATCACGGTTTCTTTGCTGTTAGAGCAGCACCAGCTTCAGTTAGTCAGTTGAACTCTGCGATGACAATGCTTATAGACAATAGGATGGAAAGAACAGGGCATTCATGTCAATCTTACTTGCTGTTTATATTGCACTTGAACTGGATGAGGATCTTCAAACATTCCAACTGGCCATTGTGAGCGGCGTGGAAAACTGCAGACCATCCCCTATCATCAACTGCACCCAGTACTTCCTGCCAACATAATGTAAATGACATACCAATTCCAGACAAACCACTTTAACATTGCCACCAAATTGATTAAGGATGCCTCAATTTCAATAAAAACATTTACTGCAGTCAAGGAATTGCCCAGTAACTGTCTTGCTTTATATTTTTCCTTTTTTTTGACAGCAGGAGACAATAACTAGACACTGCTTTATGCATATATGGTAGCTTATTTTATTGTGATAGATATGCTGAAGATCCCAAAAATTAAGATACTTACCATATTACTGAGAGGTATTGAAACAATCAAAGTAGATAATTACCAGTGTAAAAAATAGCAAAGCATTTTATTCTAGAATATGCAAAACTTACTTTGAAAGTGGCAGAATATCAGACAAGTGCACAATGAAAATCTCACATGACAAACTCTGGTGTTACATGTTATACTTTCATTACACTGTACTCAGTCTTTCAGATAACCAGGAGAAGGAACCCAGATTATTCGAAGATCACATGTATTCTTACCAACAATTGAAATGCAAGGCCTCTAACTGAAAGCCAGCTTTGAAAGAAACCCTGATATTTTTTTCCAGTTACTAACGCTAAATTTAAAGTATGACATTAAAAATGTTACAGTGTGGATTTAAAATTGCAGATTTATGCATAGCAGCTAGATATGATAGTCTCCTGATTATAGTAAGCTTTGAGCCTCGTGTGCCCAGGGAGTGCTTATGAATAAGGAATAATACTGGAGGTTAGATACAAGTCATCACCTATTCAGAATGTTCATAACATAAATGAACACAATTCCTTAACATTTTATGGCCACTGAGAACGCTGTATCACTTGTTAAATTATTGTATGTAATGACGCATGACAGCCAGGAAAGCGGGACGTCAGTCACGAGGTTTTTATTTCTGTGCAAGTCAGGTGCGCAGGTTCAGGGCGGACTCTACTGAGGCGGCGTCTGTATTATTTGAAGACCTCGCACTGGTCCCTTGAAGAAAGTAGGGCGGGTAGGCCACCTGCAGGGCACAAAATCTGTGGTTGCGAGGTGATGCCTCCGGGTAGCTGGGGCAAGGGATGTTGTCTGCTTACCACTGGAGCCTGTTCCCTGGGGGAGTCGAGGGCTCTGCTTCACCTGGGCTGGCTTCTGCTGGAGATGGTGGGCAGGGAGAATATCCCCCATCTGGTCCTGTGGGTGACATGCAGGTGTGCTGGCAGGAACGGGGCTGGCTGGCTCTGACATCACCGCTTATGACGTCTCAATGGGCTGGTCGGCTGTCGGGTCTATCCCAAGTGGTAGTGGAACACAGCGGTGCAGCAGTTCCACTGCAAGATGGGCAGCTCCGGGAACCCAAATTGGAGGGGCCAAAGAGGTTGGCGGGGAGGGTAGTAAAGTGAGNCCGCGGGGTTAAGCAGCTGAAGGATGGTATGGGTTGAAGATGTAAGGGATGATTATAAGCGAGGACAGCAGTTTTCCTTTGGGTATTTCTCCCGCGGGGTTAAGCAGCTGAAGGATGGTATGGGTTGAAGATGTAAGGGATGATTATAAGCGAGGACAGCAGTTTTCCTTTGGGTATTTCTCCTGTTTCCTCGTCGATGGGCGAACGTCATGAACAGGAGGGTTCTAATGTTCACCCCTGTAAAGGGCAGCAGGCAAAAATCCCCAAGCTAGAGTGTAAACCAGTAGTGTCTGGGCCAATCCTTGTCAGGCCTGGCATCCCCACCGGTGAGTTTATACGCTCTGGAAGGAGTGGGTTAGCTGACTTGGTCGGCTCAGATGCTTCGATGTGTCTCTTTCTAGTGGTTGGTGCTCTACCATACATATATCCTTAGCACTGAGGTAGCAGATTCACAGTATGGGGGCCGTCAAATCTGTGGTGTGTGCGACATATGTGCAGTCTTGGTCAGGGGCTGCCCGCAGTTCTACTCTAGGTCGGTAAACAGTTGTCCAAGTACGCGGTTCCCTGCCGCTCCCTTCTGGGATGACACCAGGTTGAGGAAAGGGCACACTTTCACTTCAGAGCAAGGAAACTGAAGTTAGCTGGAATGTGTGTTTTATTCTCATGTGAATAGAACATGGTGACCCATACTATCTCCTCTTTTAACACACACTAGATGTTCAATGGACATTGTAAAAGGGCAATACAGGTGAAGGGGCCTGTCGGCTGGAAGAGCCTGGCTTGAAGAGCGGACGAGAGCAACAATTAAGTAGCTGTGAAAACAACGAAACCCTAATTGCGGTTGTTAGACCTAAAAGGACTCGGGACACAACATGAGGTGTACGTGTCGGGTGTGGTGAACTCAACGGTAAGTGTTGGTGATAGCGACGACTCTTCGGCTGCACTGGTAGTGAAAGTGTCGGGTCCCTTGGGTTATCTTCAGCCGCCTTCAGGTTCAGGTTGGGCAGCGACTCTGCTGCCATCTCTCGGGTGGTGTAGTGGCAGGTTAGTTTGGCAGCTATGTAGGCAGTATTCGATGCTCGCTTAGGAGCAAACTCTTGCATGTTGACAGCTTGTTCTCGGCAGGATGGCGCAACTTCCTTTTATTATTGTGCAGCCCCTCTGTATCTGACGTTTCCCGAGGGGCGATGATGGTCTGGCCTTGGAGGCAACCAGTGGGGGTTCAATCTCCTCCTGGGCACGTGGCGTGAACGTCATGATGTGAAGTCAAAAAAAAAAGTGCTAGGAAGCGTCATGCAAACAACAAAGCGAAATCCAAGAGAAATAAAGAAATCGAAATTAATCACAAAATACCCAGTCGATAATGGTTTATACAAAACAATATTTAATAAAATATATAATCTACATTATTAAAAAATAAATAATATAGAATTAATATCAAATAATAAATTGTATACAATAAAATATCAATTGCACGAAGCATCTGGAATCTGTTATTCTACTGTTTGTAGTTATAAAGATTATAAAAATCCAATAATTTATAGAGGTCTAAAGGCAAATAAAAAAATTAGTATAATTAATGGAAAAATAAACAAAAGAGACTAAATAAATATATTCACATTTAGAATCAATGAAACTATTAACTAAAGAAGGTGTAAAAAAAAATGTGTGATTATAATAGAATAATATCCGATGATTATAAAAATTGTTTAGTCAATAATAAAATTGAATATAGAACAATAATTTTACTACAAACATCAAATATATACAGTTGAACTAAAAAAATTTGCATTAAGTCCACACAATAATAAAAGAATTGGATTACAAATGATAAATTAAATTATAGAGAAATTTTCACGGGGTGGTGATATTTTTATCAACAGATATAATAATTTTGAAGAAAAATACATTTTCTTGAATGAAACAGTTGGCAGAATTAATGTCATAATACTAAGATAATATAATTTGTAAGTTACTTGTTCCATTAATACATAAAATGTTTTAACATAAATGATAAATTTTCAGCCAGTATGCTCATACTGGCTAGAATTATAATTTTTTTTAGAGATTTTATTACATTCACTTTTATTGTTTTTACATTTTCAGGTTATCCTGAAATAAAATCAAATTTTTGTGTTTTAAAAATTAAAAGTTGAATTTTTGAAAGGGTGCTGTTTAGCGAGCTCCTAAATATTGTTTTATTTGTTGATTTCCATCAATTATAAATATAAAAAATTTGCATTTTGGAAGGGACACTGTTTTGGGTACCACCTAATAATATTGATTTATTTATTAAATTTGATCCATCTGTATTTGACAACAATTTTAAAATACAAATTATCTCAAATTGTCAGTATCAAAATTAAATTCTTGAATTCCCTTCAATCTTACCTTTTCATTAAATACAAGTTGTACCAAATATTTTTTTTTACTTCTATTTTGATTCATGAAAGAAAACCTTGAATTTTGAAATCTTCAGCAATTCGATTCAATTCTGATACTTTCATGTCTTCTAAATTTTCTGGAAATGGTTTTTCTAAAATACATTTATAATTCACTATCTGCTCTATTAAATCTTTTCTGTTTAGATTATAATATTTTTCCATTTTTAGCATTTTTCCAATAGCTTTTAAGTTTTAAATGTAATGTCTCAATTTCAGTATCTTTGGGGAAAGTTATCAATTTTATATCAGGATGGTTATTTTTAACTTTATCAATCCTTTCTACAGCTATAATTTTTTTTACATTAATAACTTTTAATATTTAATTATTTTTACATTTCTCTTAATTCAGTATATTTTTTTATTGAGAATATCTTTATTTTGAATACACATTTCTTGAGTTCATACTAACTAGAAAATCTATTCAAACTCTCTTTTTAATTACTTGCAGTGATCCCCATTTATTAAAAATAGTTTTTATAATAAGTTGAATTTACAAAGGAGCACCATTTAGATGCCCCATTAAAAATTTTTTTATTTATGGAGTAGCTAATTGCTACCCCCTTAAAAAATTTAAATATCTTCAATTTCTAAAATAATTTAAATTTTAGCACCATCAAAATCAACTAAATTATTATTTTAGTCTCATATTTCTAAAAAAAATTTACTAAACATTTGATTATTCATTTTATAAAATAATGGATAAGCTGGCACATGAATGAATCATGAAATCCGAACATTGTTTTTGACTAAAAACTAGCTATGATAACGAGTTTCTAAATAATTTAATTCATCATATTTTATAAACGTTACATATGCAAAATTACAATGAATATTAATATTTTTTAATGAGTTAAAATTAGGTATCGCACTACCAATTTAATTTTTAATTATATTTTTTTAAATCTTAAAATATCTGATAATCAATTATGTAATTTCAATAAACATTTACTATTAATGTTTATTCTATTTGTTATATTATATGTTTCTAAAACAATATTTTTGGTTTGCAATGATTTGAATAAATTTATAGTTTTTTGTAACAATTCAATATTGTATTGACCTTTCGGAATAATGATTTTTTTTTCATTTTTATCAACTACTGTAGTTATAGTATTATTTACATTTGGTGTTAAATACATTCTTTGAAATCTAATTACATTAATGGAATGTTCACCATGAAGAATATCATAATAAAGTTTTTTATGTAATGTAGAATTTTTACTTGTTTAGTTGAAAACTTTATTCATTTATACAATAGAAATTAAAATTATTAAATGTTCATTAGGAAATTAGTGTTTTAATAAACTAAGAAAAATATTTCTAAAATGGTGATTTATTACCAGATACTATTATTGGTCCTAGTAATTATGGTAAAACCAATTTTATGATTAATTTTATATATAAATATAGATTTAAATTTTAATAAATTATGTGTGTGTGCAAAGAGTTTAAATTAAACAAATATATTCCACTAATGGATGATTTTTTTAATTTTATCAAAGAAAATATAAGAAAAGTAATATTTTTTTTTAATAATTTTGATGAGACAATATCTTCAGACAAAAGCGAGGATAATTCTGTGGTAATATTCGATAATGTAATTTTATAAAACCAAGATTTCATTTGAGTATATTTCACCAGAGGAAGACATAAAAATATTGACTTTTTATTTAGCTCAAACTTAAAGAAAAGTTTCAAAACAATAAATGAGAGAATACAAATTAATGTATTTTTCATTATGATGATACATCTTTTAAACATACATACAGTGATTTTGTTGGTGAAAGTATGTCATATGATAAACTTAAAGAAATATGTGCTGAATTTTGGCATAAAGATTTTGGATTTATTACTATAGATATGAATAGAAAAAATAACAAGGGTAAAAATACAAATAAAATCTTTAATTTTATAATTATTTAAAAAATCTTTCACTTTTTTTTTATTTTACATAAAAGTTTTGTGTTATACAAATGAAAAATTTTATATTAATATTTTCAATTTTGAAAACAGTTTCTTCATTGAAATAAAATCAAACTTTATGTGTCATAAAGTATTTAAATACATATTGGATTTAAATACTGAGGATATATATATGCTTTAAAAATTTATCAAGAATAATATAAATTACAAATAAAAGGTTCATTGGACAAAGAAATCTTGAAATTATTAAATAAATCAAGGCGTGGTATTAAAAAATGTAAAGTTCCTGTTTTTCACGTGTTATATTATTATTACCTTTTTGGTTTCAGATTATTTGGTTGTGTAACAATTAATTACGATAAATTTCAAATTGAGATTTATTACATGATTTTAAGTAAGTGCAGCGTAAGTTTGGTTGTCACGAGTTGTTGATGTAGAAATTATTTACAGGTTACTGCTGTTGTTATTTTTATGATTAATTTGTCCATAGAGGGTATAATTTTGTGCAAATTTTCAATCACGTAAAATTAAAGAAAAGTGTCCTGATTGGCTTTCATCTGATCATTGCTGATTGGAGAAAAGTGGCGTGGTCAGACGACAGCCAATCAGAGAGCAAATAACAAAAAGTGTGATGCTGAAGTTCAAATTGAACTTTTTTCTGTAACCAATATAGTCACTACCGCCGAGAAAAGACGTGTGTGGTTGGAAAAAATTTTTATAAAATAATTAATAACATGTTTACGTAAATGGTATAGTTATTGCAATATGTTTTAAGTTAATTATCAATAATATAAAACAAATGATGTTTTTTTTTTTGAGAAGATGAAACAAATTATACTTGTCTAATTTGTTGCAGAAGAACAAATTAATAAAACACGAAAACAGAATTTCGGCCTTCTATTTTTATTGAAATGTTATAACTGGTGACCCAAACGTGTGACTGAAGAAAGAATTTTGAGAGCTACGGTCTTCGGAAGAACGACGCCCGAGAAAGATATCTTGCTTAACTTTGAAACTACAGGAGAGTGGAGATGCGGTGCCCTGAGGGATGCAGATTACCACCGATATAACATCTTAAATACGTCTGCAGATGCTGTAAGCAGTTTTCCACACCGAGGGATGTAGTGGTATCAAATCTCTGCAAACCGCAAGGGCTGGAGGGAAAAAAAAATTTTGTGTGGGTTTATAGGTTTAGAAGAAAAAAAATGTTTGTCTTAATAAATTTGGTTATTTAACGTAAGTTTGTATGTTAAAGTTAAAATTGTTAATTTTGTTAAATATGAGTGCAGTAAAAACCAAACATTTTTATAGGGTTTGGAGACACTGTAATTCCGGAGACTACAGTAGAGAGGTAATGCCTAATATAGAGCAAACATTTGGGTTATTAATAGAAAAATAGAAGCCATAATACAGAAAGAAATTCAAACGGGTAGCAAAACCCTACATGAAGGAATGTAAACTGGAAGCGAGGCCCTACATAAAGAAATGCAAACGTATAGAATAGAACAAAATAATATGATGATAATGTAAAAAAAAAAAAATGGACATTTTTGAACAAAAGCATAAAAAATTGCAACAAAATTTAAAATAATCAAATGTTGAACAACATAATGGGCCTGGAACTCGTGCCTATAAACTGTTAGCATTGCGTGTCTTTCAAAGACAATCCCTCGGACTGTGCTTCACGCAGTTTGTTCCCGAGTGAGATTCCGAGACAGATCATGCTCTGAGGTGGACTGGCCTGCCGTTGTTTAAGTCACTAGAGTTTTGGTCACAAGTCCCTGTAAGGACAGATCCTGATGACACCACTTTGATTGAGCAACGTAATTTCAGTTTGGCTACAGTCACTCTTCCAGCAGATATTTCACTGCTCTACAAATTCTCTTCTCTCAAGAAGATCCAGTGCATCACTGACTATTGCATCTGGTTCATACAATGATTGCACACAAAGATGCCTAGTCTCAGCAGACCTCCAACAGTCAGTGAGCTGCATTCTAGTGCAAGCAGAGTTATTTGTTGAAGACCTTCACCAGCTGAGGACAACCTGGTCATATAAGGGTACTCTTTCCAAGATTGTTCCTATTCTAGACCCAAAAGGTGTTCAGGTGAGCGGCCGCCTGCAGCTATCAGATCTGCCATATGATCAGCTACACCCCACTGTAATACCAAAACATCACCGCCTCACTCACCTTGTGATTGACCACTTGCATATAATGCATTGTGATTCTACAATGCTGCGGTCAATACTCCAACACAAGTTTTGGATTCTAGGAACTCATAGTGTTATTCAGAAGACACTGCGTCATGTGTTTCCATACTCGTCCGATTGCCTTATCCCTACCAATGTGCACTTTGTCATCAGTCCACATCATTGAAGTTGAGCCATTCCTCAAAGTGAGTGTAAACTATTAAGGACCAACCAACATCACTTTGTGCCACCTGAAAAAGGCCAACATTCATACCACTTACATGTGCATGTTTGTGTGCTTTGCCACGAACGCAGTTCATTTGGAATTAGCTTCTGACCTCACAACAGAAGTATTCCTCGCTGCCATTTGTCGTTTCATAGCTCGGTTTGGCAGATGCTCTGACATCTTCAACGACTGTGGGACAAACTTTTTTGGCACCAACAGACACTTGACAGACCTGCAAACATTCTTGTCAAAAAAGGACACAAACAAATGTTTTGCCCATGCATTGTTAGAAAATCAAGCAACATGGCATTTCAATCCTCTGGCAGCATCACATTTTGGGGGTTTGTGAGAGGCTGGCTTCAAAGCTGACAAGTCGCTGCTTATTAAAAGCGTTTGTTCTCAGCTACTAACATATGAAGAGTTATACACTATTGACACAAGTGGAAGCCACTCTCAAATGTAAACCTCTCTGTGTACTGAGTAATGACCCGAATGACCTGTCCGCCTGAACCACCAGTCATTTTCTGGAGTTAGGCCCGCCTGGAATGCTCCCTGGGCCTGACGTCACAGCGATAAACATCAACAGACTGTTTCGATGGCAACTTATTCAGCATGCTTATCAAGTCTTTTGGAAATGATTGCACCAGGACTACCTCCAGTAGTTGAAACAGCATTTAAATTCAAATCCTCCACTTTCCAAATTAACCTCGCAGTTTCCTTGCTGGTTATTGTAAAAGACCCAAACATGCCCCCCTCCTTTTTTCGCAGAAGCTGGGGTGGTAGCGAAGGTGTTTCCTGGACCGGACAGTGTAGTAAGAGTGGTGCAAGTGAAGACCCAATCAGGCATCATCCTGCATCCTGTGGTCAAACTGTATACTTTGCCTATCTAAGATAATTGTTTTGAATGTGCATTTTAGATGGGCGGGATCTTCAGATTGTAAATATAGAGTAAATATGTGTAAGTCTGTGCATTGACATGGATTGGGCATGGTTTTGAATTTGACGCCAAACCTGCAACACTCCTAGCAGCTGTTTGGGATCCTCAGCAGTGGATCAGACAGTCAAGACGGCAGGCGGATGCGCGATGGACGAGTCAGTGCGCCTCTAGTAAATAACAGTTTCATCGACAAAACCACACACTTGCATCATGGTACAGCCTCAAAATTATTCACCATGGTTAGATCTCTATTTCATATTTTGTTTCTAGCATCTAGCACAATTAGCAGCTTCCTTAGGCAATGTCTTCACTCTTTATTCATGGCCACCTTTTGTTCAACTACTCAATGGCTAGGCAGAGAGAGATGATGCTCGCATCCATTCAGGATGGTGTCTACTGAGCATGCTGTCTAGTGAGCATACAGGAGTCAAAATAAATGACCAAACAATGATGCCATTTGCACCACAGGGTAGGGAGCTATGTTCACTAAAATTGGAATCCTAATCAGATTAGTCCCCTTTTGTAAGTGTCCCCTTAACTTCTTAGGAAGACAGAGGTGAGGACATTGGTGAGGTTTGCCTGGGTGAGATGAGTAATACATTGTGTCCGTCACTCACTCAGCATCCAACAATGTTGATGTCTTGCATGAGCTGGTCCATGATCTGCTTGCTGATCTGTCCCTATTGCATGCATCCTAGTTTTGTCCCCAGATCCAGCTGGAATCCCCAGAGGCAGATTCATGTTATAATTAATTTTATTACCAGGGTCTCTTAACGTAAGACACACACACACTTCCTGGTTCCTCAGTATCCTATGCCTTGGACAGTCCGACAGATTTGATATTTCACAGTTAAATTTCCCTGCAAAATGTACACGGACCACTTCCTGCACCTTCCAAGAGAGAACATTTACAGTTGACAAGGCTGGTTTTGGAATATGTGTCCTGAGTTAAGTAGGTATTTCTTAAACCATCTAACAATAATAGTGCATTGCTTAAGCAAGTCCCCAATTTGTGGATCTTTCTCCCCCAGTGAACAATTCTACTAGGTCCCCACAAACAGAAAAGTTATCTTACTAGTGGTAGATGCCTGCATCAGTCAGATACTTACAACTTCACCCACGCCTGTTCTAAGTCTAATTAATGTTTTTATTTAATCACTTGTTATTTTCAATTATTAACTCTGATGACTCTAACAACTCTATAAGTTTGGTGCCAAAATTCTGGAGCATTTCTAAAATAAAAGCTGAGTTTAAGTGCAGTGAATATTTAGCAAGAAATTCAAGAACTTTAAAGGCACAACATGATGTGCTACCAAATGTTGACAACAAAATAAGTAGAAATCGCTTATGTTATGAAACCATAAAAGTTGTAACAGACTTTTACAAGAGTGATGATGTAAGCAGAATCATGCCTGGTTTAATTAATCACATTCAGAATGAAGTAAGATTACATGAAGCACAATAGAGTACATTTAAAAATCAACCTTTTTTTTTTGTAAAAGGTCGGTGTACTCAACAGGGGTGAAAATAACCAAATGGGACAACTTGTGCCCTATAAATATTAATCAAGAGTATCTTTCATAAAAGGTTCAAATTTTTATTTCATCCTCCACATAACTTTTTTTGGTTTCAAAAACAGCAATTTTGTATTTTTCCCAAGTTTGAGACAATTTTTTCTAGGAAGGATGTCTTCAACCCTGATAACTATGATGTTGCACACTGGTCTACATGTAGACACTAAGCACACAAAATATCAGATCTCTAAATGCAACTTTGGTGAATCAAGGTTGGAGTGTAAAGTGGGGTAAAACAGACATCTGAATGCTGAAAACAGATGGGCACCATCTTGAAAATACCAAATTTATTTTATAATACAAGTGTACAGTGTAATAGCATCTTATGTAAGCTTTTAAATGACACTAAAAACCCCACAATCTGTGACTTATTAAAAAGTTGCAGCTAGTTGTGTAAACCTTTGAAATCTGTGAAATTTGCTTGTAGTGTGTACAAAAATTGGCTGCCATAATCCACTTGTTGAAGGTAAAAATCTAAATTAATGGTTTTCTTTCACCTTGAGGATAGGGTAACATAGGAACAAATTCTTATCAAAATCAAAAATGGTGCAACTTCCATTTTTTTTTTAATTTGATGATTTCATATGGAATGACACTCATTCTGGTGACTGATCCATTGAGGTAGGACTCATCCTACCAGTGTTTAAAACCCAGCATGCTGGAGAAGACCTTGAGAGTTTTTGACCCAGTGACAGGTGAATGTCGTGAGTGATGACACAGCTCTGTCTTGGATAAACAGAATAGGAGAGGATAGTACCTTGGCCAGACCATGGGTGGATCTAAACATTTGGGTCTCCGTGAAAATGTGGGAGGACACTTACTGCACCAGTCTTAGGGTTTGCATCTGGTCAATTTGTTGTGTTGTCTGGAGATGCCTGTGCTGATTGCACGCACCTTTTGCAGTCGGGGCGCTCTTACAGAGTATATTCCAAAGAGGTTAGGTGAGGTTGTAAAGATGTCAATGACATGGGAACTACAGCTCCCGGAATGAAAGACAGCAGGATCCAGTGTATCCTATCACCTCTCACCTATGTTGCTTTTGTGCACAGTGATACCATGCAAAAGTTGGAATAATCAAGTTTTGGTTCTTTTCCATTTTAGATACAGGTTCTCCCAGAAAAATTAAAATTTTTGTTGCAAAAAGCAATAAAATATCTTCCATCTTTCCTTCACTGTCTATGCACTGCTCTGTCTCATCCCCAGTCACTACACTCTGCGGAACTTGCCTAAACTAGACTATTTACCTACCTGGCCTACTGTAAAAAACTGGGGTGAAATGAGATAATTCTGGGAACAATCACAGAACACACATGATGGAAATAAACAATGATCAAATATTTTGTGCTAACGTAAAGACTAATATATCAGTGTATGAAAGAATAATCTGAAAGGCTGCGTGTCAAGTTTCACTAATTTTGCAAAAAAAAAAAAAAAAAACCTAGGTCATGCAAGAGGTAGTACATATGTATATTCAAATGACTGAATTAAACTAATCTCTCCCTAAGCCAAAACATGTTAAATCTGTACAGCTAAATTTCAATTTCCCCCTCCACCCCAATAATATCAAATATAATTCAGCAGCTACTATGAATACTTGGTAATTAAATACCTATACTTATGTTTGAAAACTAACGTTCACATTTTCTGATGTACATGTATCCAGGAGAGCTCAGGTAGAAATAAAACTGCTGCATCAGGCAGATGTTACCAAGCAGTTCCCAGGTGTCTCAATATACTATCAATTTGTTATATTTCATAAACCATGTCTATATGAAAAAATTGTGAGCTTATACGCTGTTGCAAATTAAGACATAATAATAAAGTATTCACAATTTTGTGAAACAATTTCTTGTTTTTACTATTCAAACAAAAAATTCATGGAATTATTTGCACATCCCAAATGCTAAATTTTTTTCAAAATAAATGTGGCAGTAAAGGCTAGTGGGTTGGGCTTAATGTCTTGGCAACCACCAGATTATCAGAGACTGAGCAAGTTGCTAGGAGAAGCAGAAATGGGGAAGGAGGCCATGGCCTGTATGAAGGAACCATCCCAACATTCGCCTGGAGTGATTTCAGAAAATTACGGAAAACCGAAATCAAAATGGCTGGACCAGAAATCACACCCAGGTCCTCCCTAATTGAGTTCAGTGCATTACCACATGCCACCTTGCTCAGTGTCATTTAATATACACAATTCAAAAATTGTTCAAATACCAGATAAACAACTTCAGACAGCCTACAGATGACATTACAGCAAATAATGCGCACAAATAACAAAGAATGTTGTAATTGAACTTTGTAATAATCAACATAAAGCAGGACTTTGTGTATTGAGTTATAATTAAAAAACTATACATAACACTACGTGTTACCCTGGACTACAATACAGTATGCAAAACATGTCTTCTCAGCTCAAAAGCTGCAAGTGAATCTGTATCAAAATGTCAAATTGTACGTTGAACACATACTACTCAAATAAAATTTTGTTTTCACAACAGGTAGATGTAATCACATTACACAAAATATCTGATAAATTATTTACAAAGTATGCACTTTCACAAAAATATTTTTTNAGGTAGATGTAATCACATTACACAAAATATCTGATAAATTATTTACAAAGTATGCACTTTCACAAAAATATTTTTAACATAATCTTTAAAAGTATAAGTACATAGAGAAAACTCATATTTTAGGTGACAATCAGTTGTTTCAGTTGTTATGAACTTACTGCAGATGATAACAGCAGCAAGACATGCAACATGTCTGCATGGCCATTAGCAGCTGCCAACATGATGGCAGTACGCCCAGCATTGTTGCGAGAGTCCGTCGCTGCCCCACGTCGTAATAGTACTTCCATCGTGCTGAAGTGACCGAAAGAACATGCATACATTAGGGGAGTCCAGCCCTCGCCATTCTTTTTCGATATTTCATCCCTGTTGGCAAAGAAAAAATAACTTTTGGATACCTTGTGTAATCTTGGTTATAAAATGGAGTGAACTATTTGTGATTTGCAAAAAATGTTACAAAATCAGTATTTCCTTTTAGTTTCAGTTATTACAAAATTTGATATAGGTTGTACGTAAAACATTGATAAAACACAATCAATGGACAAGAATTTCACCTAGCTACAAACAGCAATATTGATTGTATTTCAAGTAACATTACAAAATTACAATGATACTACCTACGTGACCTAAGTACACAGAAGTATGTGAATTACTTAGTGAAATCAAAGTGTTGCCATCCATGGCTTTGTCGTTGAGCCCTTGTTTCCCTATGTACACCATGCCAGTGTCCGTAGGCAGGGTACGGGCTGGTGCATCAATAGCAAACTTGGCAGGCTACCCCTGACCTATTGGTTGAGCACACCAGGCCAATACCACAACAAGACAACATGGCCACCACTGCCACAAGTGCCGAACTAGCTAACAGGATGAATTCGCTTGCTGGTAACAATAATCCTAAGAAGATGTAAACCAACAGCGATTGCCTTGCCAATATGTTTGTTTGTGTTGATGTGTGCAATTAAGTAAATTGTGTCATTCATTCATTTGGGTAGGTACTGTAGCATGCCAGCTAACCTTGCAAATTGAAAAATTAAAATGTTAAAATCATTTCAAGGGGAAAAGGTATACTTTTGGTACGTACCTTCAGTACGTACAAGTGCAGCACGATATGTGAATGTCCAATCAAAAGAGTTTCATGTACTCGTCCTATTTTTATCATTTATTTTCAGCAAACATTTCAAGGCAAATAAAGAGCCTATATAGCAATTAAGGTAAAGGGCAACATGTAAAAATTGTGGTGGACGATGCGCTGGTTGGCGGGTTTTCTCAGGAATCTTCCATTTCCCCTGCCCTTGCATTNATGTAAAAATTGTGGTGGACGATGCGCTGGTTGGCGGGTTTTCTCAGGAATCTTCCATTTCCCCTGCCCTTGCATTCTGGTACTGTTCCACATTCACCTCGCTTCACCCTCATCCACTCTCGAAACCTCGATATTCAGAGCCGTCCAAATCTCTCCACTCTTTTCATTGTGAGAGGGCATTTCAATATATACATTAGCATGTCATAATATGTTTAACCACACTTCACCCTCTGCCTGGCAATTCTAAAGAAGCAAAAATTAATATCTCATTGTACCTGCCTTGGGTAAGTTATTTAACTTCAATCCAATTATACCACCAACACATCTCAACACACCAGCGACCAACCATATATGCCACTCTCAGTTTTACAACAAGAAAATGCACCAGCTAAACGCAAGCAATTGTTATAAGTAGCTTTNGGGGGGGGGGGGATTAGAGTTCATGGAAGATGGAGGTCCTGATTAAAATAAGATATCTGAATTTAATTTCTTAATTAATTTACAATCTCAAAAAAAAAATGCACAGCTATTATTTACAACATTAAACTACCTATTAAACTGTCAACAATTGACATTCTTATCAGTGAGTGCAATATTTATAGCAAATTTTAATTGTAATTACAGTTTTATCATTGTCTTTATACTCGCTAGTCACGTGATCCCCACTGATAGTTACACATATACTCTCAAAATGTTCACGGCCATACATCAACATAATTCTTCCAAATGTCTGCAGCTCATGCATTAAGTCCCACATTTCCCACAGTCTAACCAGCCATTCTCACACTCTACTCTCTCAATGCTCGCAGACTTCACTCGCTGGTCAGTGTCGTCGCCCACCATTCCGATGGTACCACACACTTGGCACCAATGGCCATATATAACTTCAGGTAGGAATCATGTTAGACGAAGCTGCTGGTTGGATGGTCTTCTTTGCGATTTCCAACTTTCCTTGTCTTTGCATTCTGGCACTGCTCCATGCTCATCTTGCTTCAACATCATCGGCTCTCAAGATCCTGAAATTAAGAGCTGCCCAAACATATCCACACATAACTCCAGACTCTCAACTCGGAGGCCTGACATAGCCAAGCCAACCCAGCCCAGAAGGTTCTTCACACCACAAGTCATACTGGGGAGCAAAGAGGGTGAAAGGGGAGGGGACCAGAAAATTCAGGCAATGACTACCTAAGACATTCAATCTTCCATGGACGCAGGTAAAAACCATCTTAACAGTGCTACCATGGCTCTTGTTAGTGATAACACGGCTTGCTTCATAACTGCTCACTCTTCTCCAGATACAAGTGATGCCCTTGGAGCACTGTGCTTCATGTGCCCAAGGGGGAAGGCAATGGAAAGAATGCAGAGCAGCTGCATGTAACACTGCCCCCTTCCTTACGTCTGTTCTTCTCGAACAGACTCTGCAACATCTGAACCTTAGTAGAGTGTCAGTCGGTCGATGTGGGCAACAGTAGGCTTTGCCCAAAAGCATTGACGACGAATTCAAAAGACTCTATCATTGATCTACTTAAGAATCATGTAGGGGCATTTCCAACATTTCAGTAACTTCGGGCAGTACCTTTTTTGAGGCGAAAAGGGTACTGCCAGAAGTAGCAGAAATGTTCGGTTGTACTGCCCGACCAATTCTTGTTCTTGAAATACCTCTGCCAACATTCTCCTGTCATACCGCATATTCAGCATGTCAATATTTATTTTGAGGTCCTGTCCAGCCAAATTAATGACTAGTCTGTGACATAATTAACTGGCATACTCTGGGGTGACAGCTTCCCTTCTGCCTGCTGCCAAAACAGCAGGTCACTAGAGAGACATAGTTCCCTCCCAAACAGCATCCTTAATGGTGTTACCCTCGTACATTCATGAACTGCCAACGGTAAGCAAGGAGACGCATTAGCACCTTTGAATTCCAGTCCTTTTGGCTGTCTGCCACGAAAATCGACGGATACTGCTCAAGAGTGCAGTTAGGCCTCTTGACAAGTCAATCGGATCCAAGGATGTAAGGTTGTAGTCATAGTTTTCCTCATCTCCAAAGTCTTTGTTACATCTTGGAACACAGCAGCTTCAAATTTTGTACCTAATCTGAATGGAGTTCTAGTGGCACCTTAAACCTCGAGAAGACACGCTCTATTAGTGCATCGGTTATAGAACAGTCAACTCTCGATTCTACAACCTTTCATGGTTCCCAGGGAAAGGATCATTATTTAAAAGGAATCGTTATTGAGGAAACCTTTTTTAATTAAATTATTTTATGGTAAAAAAAAATGGTTGTTACTTCAAGAGGGGGTTGCTTTTCCAGGGTCGTAGAAACGAGAGTTGACTGTTGCTTATTGGTTTGGAAGGGGAATGACCTTAGACCACTTAGTGAAGTAATCTTGGGCCACCAGTAGATACAGATTACCTCACTGTGTGGCAGGAAGGGGCCCAGAATATCTACTGTCATCCTCTCGAATGGAGCTCCAACATTGTATTTATGGAGGTGACCTTGTTGTTCTCTCCTCCTCATAATGAGTGATGAAGGTGTCACACATTCTGCACCACTTTTCAACATCTTCCGGACAATGAAGCGAGTAGAATCTCAGGAGAACTCTGTTGAGGGTCTTATTAACACCAAAGTGACCACGGGCTACAGTGTTATGCAGTTCCTTTAAGACTTCGGGAACCCTGTATTCTGGAAGGACCAACTGTAGGCATGTGAGTTTTCCATCATTACTTTCCCAGCTCCTGTAATACACACCATTCTTCAGTAATAAGGAATTCCACTGTACCTAGTATGCATTGACTGCTATGCTCAGACTGGATATCTTCTCCCATTCTGGCAGCCAGCAAGCTTTCCACTGCAATACTGGATGCAAAATGGGGTAATTTAGCTGATCTTTCATAACACTCTCATTACTCCATGTAGGTGATCCATCACAAGATACAGAACCTTGAATTTGTGTCTGTACCTTCAGCAATTCACAACTCTTTTCTTCTCAACACAATGATGAATGAAGGTTCATATGGCCTCCTGGAAAAAGCATCTGAATTGCTGTGAAGGTATCCAGATCTGTGCTGTATTTCAAAGTCATATTCTTGAAAATACTGTGTCCACCGAACTATTTTAACCTTCAGGGTCCATGAAATTTAGCAGTCAACATAATGAAGCGTAGTCTATTCTTAGAANCATAACACTCTCATTACTCCATGTAGGTGATCCATCACAAGATACAGAACCTTGAATTTGTGTCTGTACCTTCAGCAATTCACAACTCTTTTCTTCTCAACACAATGATGAATGAAGGTTCATATGGCCTCCTGGAAAAAGCATCTGCATTGCTGTGAAGGTATCCAGATCTGTGCTGTATTTCAAAGTCATATTCTTGAAAATACTGTGTCCACCGAACTATTTTAACCTTCAGGGTCCATGAAATTTAGCAGTCAACATAATGAAGCGTAGTCTATTCTTAGAATAAAATGTATGCCATAAAGGTAGGGGCTGAAGTGTGGAATTGCTTTCACCAAGGCCAGAAATTCCCTGAACATCACACGACAATTCGTCTCAGACTTGTGCAGTACCCTGCTAAAGAACTTTAGACCTCTCGTTGCCATCCTGAATCTGAGATAAAACAGCTCCAATGCCTACACCACTAACATCAGTATCCAGAATCAAACTCCTTTCATAGTTTGGGAACCCTAAGACTGGGGTATATATCAAAATTTCCTTTTCAACTTACTAAAAGGAATTTTGCACTTTATGGTCCAATGAAATTTTCTTCCTGCCTCAGTCAGATCATGCAGTGGCATTGTAAATGTGGCGAACCCAGGTACAAACTGAGAGTAATAAGCACATCTAACTCCTCCATTTTCTTCAGAATACATCCAACTGCCT
Source organism: Clitarchus hookeri (assembly GCA_002778355.1). Classification (NCBI taxonomy): domain Eukaryota; kingdom Metazoa; phylum Arthropoda; class Insecta; order Phasmatodea; family Phasmatidae; genus Clitarchus; species Clitarchus hookeri. The sequence continues at coordinate 912,431 of NQII01000568.1, forward strand.
CATATGAAGCTAGTGGTAGACATCTTGTTTGTTGCTTTATGGGCCTGGCATCACCTGTGTTAATGCAATGACAGTTTACGTTAGTTCGTCCGAGTTCATTAAGCACCCTACTTTCTTTGCAGTAATTCTGAGACAGCCATTTTCGTGTCACCAGTTGCGGTTTTCTCTTGATCTTACTAGCAGTTCAAGTACTTCTAGTAGAGAGCATTCAATTTATTTTAGCCTAGAAGATTCAGAAACATTTGTATGTAAGTGCCTGTTTCACCTGCTTGCAAACCTCAATTATGACCCCTTCCTCAAAATGAACAGCAATGTCGGACAAATTAATCAATCTAACAGGCAAACTGTCAGAGTTTGTAGAGACAAAAGTCACTGCTACAACACTACCTGACTCTGCTGGTTCAATTAAACCCAAATGCCTTATTTACAGGAATTGAAAGGAAAAAAAAAACCCATAATAGGCATGTGACAAAACATATTGATATAAAATTATAAGTACAATATAAAGTAAATTTACAACTGTTTAAGCTGGAAAACAAGAATATAGTATTTACTTTCCCCCCAAAAACAATAGGAACAAATGATGGACTTACGTTGTTTCTCAAATGCACAAAAGGAAATCAAACCACATTGTTCTGAAGTTTGCTGTTTTTGCCTGAAGTCAGACAAAACAACTTTCACATTAAATATTTAGTTTTGTATACAAAGCGATACTGAATGTTAACACTGAAATATATACAAAATAACACCAATTAATACGAATAAGTATGCAAACAGTCCCTCTTTCAAATGCACAAGTCTTGTTGATGATACGTTCAAGTCTATGTCAATCTAATTAATCATCAGGCTGGTTTTGTGTCCCTTCATTTGCACATGTGGGCCACAAGATGTCATTATAGAAGGACCAGCAATTTTCTGTGTGTGGTAGGTAGATTTTTAACTTGCGGAGGTCATCCATTTTTTTCTGGTTAATAGGGATGCAACCTACAGAATATGCTGTATTTGCTGGTAGACCAAGGTCAGAAAGAGTGCAATTCATTACCCAAAATGGTGCTTGACGAGTGACTCAATGAAGGGTCTTGCCACAACAAGTCAAGCATTGTCACTTGCATTAACTAAAGTGCATGAACTGATTTGGTTTGAAGCTTGTTTTCGAGTCTCTAGGAATGGATTTGTCATAGGACTCTTGTGACAGCACAGTCCTTATACAATACTTAGGCCACCATTACTATAGAAGGCTGTATCTATGCTACCATTGCGTGGACTTGTGTGGTTATTTACTACCACATCGAACTATACTGAAGAGCCAAAAAAACTGGTACACCTGCCTAATATCGTGTAGGGCCCCTGCGAGCACGCAGAAGTGCCGCAAGATGACGTGGCATGGACTCGACTAATGTCTGAAGGTATGCAGGAGGCAATTCGCACCATGAATCCTGCAGGGCAGTCCACAAATCCATAGGAGTGCGAGGTACATCCAGTTCAATAGTCCCGCCCACCAGTCTCACTCTTCACTGCACCAATGATTAGAGTCCTGAGAACCCTTCAAACTTTCAACTCTCAAAAACTGTCTGCTTGGAGGCCCGTCTCAACTTAAATAGACTCAGTCGCCCAATCTGGAAGGTACCCCACACCCCGAGTCTTGCTGAGAGAAATAAGGTCAGTAAACCAGGACATCACTTTTTTTTTAAGTCTTTTCAAGCTGTCAATTTACTTATTTAATTTATAGAAAAAAAATTTTTAATAAATTAAAAACTTTATTTTATAAGTTGAAGTTAAAAATACAGAGAAACGATTAAATGAAACCTATTAGATTAATTTACAGATTTTAATGAAATTTTTTATGACAAATACCACCAAAAAACCATGTCAACAATGAAAAATGGATAACAAAATTATGCTGAATTATTATAGTCAAAGTATTTGTAAAAAATTTATTTTCAATATTTTAAGAATATAAAATCTTGATGAAATAGTATTCATGTAATAAATGTAAAAATTAAAATATTTAAATCCTTTTAATTAAGAACAGTGCCAGAGATAAGTCATTAGTACCTAGAAACAATGTAATAAATTGATTTAAAAAATATATATAATTTTTTTTAAATGTTTCTTTATAAAAATTAAAATTATGCCAAAACTTTTAAATTTAACAAAAAACTCTAGTTTATATTCATACACATAAAAAAATTATTTCTAAAAAAATTTAGAATTTTTTTTTAATCAAAATACATAAATTTATTAAACATTCAGGAATCATGCCAGACGCCGCCACTGGTCAGCAGGTTTTCTCGGGGATCTCCCATTTTTCCAGTCCCCTCATTCTGGCACTGCTCCATACTCACATCACTTTACCCTCATTGGCTCTCAAAACCTTGCTGTTAGGATCTGCCCAAATCTCTTCACTCACTCTATTAAACATTCATTTACAACAATGAACATTCTTTTAGTAATATAAACATTTTAACTTTTCAGTAACTGTATATTATAAGAATTCTTTGGCCTATTGAAACAACATTACAATGTTCTCTGGGACAGGTTTATTAAAATCAAAACTTATTTTTGTCAGTCCTATCTTTAAAAATCTGTGTTTTTTACCGATTTGAACCATTAATTACATAATAACCTTCTAGCAAAGACTGATTAATAATAACTTTGTTAATCTGTATTTTCAGGCTTGTAATAAATCCATTATTGCAATAAACTGTATATAACTAAATTTCAAATTTCTAAAACTGTTATAAGCCAAATACATTTTATGGAAAAAAGCCTTGCACAAAATACACAAACCACTTTACTTTGGGAAAAAAAATATAACTCCTTCCATTTAGATTTTGGAGTACACATTCCTTTCTTTTTCCCTCTCCAAAAAATTTCCAAATGCTTTTATCTTGAATAATTTACATTTGAAAGTTCTCCAAACTTCTTATGTTATACCAAAAATTAACAATTTTCAAAATTGTAATCTGTAGCATGGGATAAAATGTTGCTCATAATATCCAATTAACATACAAGCCTTAATATAAGGTAATGTATTTTCTTTATATTTTTTAATTATCTGTATATTTTCATTTTAAACCATACAAATTTGTAATGCTCTAAAAAAAAATTAGTTAATACTTCTTTTTAGTTTCTTATGTTATCACTTTTTAACTTCCTTCTCAAGTGAATGGCAAATTTCTATGCAAGAAATACAACTGTTTTTAAAATTCTAAATAGTCTCCCAAAACACAACAATTTACAGATTTATTTTCTAAACTTTAATATTACTTTCAATTATTTGAAAATCTGAGTTATTCTTATCAAAATCTTCATAAGTTAGATATTTTGTCATCACCGACAGTACAAATTGTTTCAAACCAAGTATATTACAAAATTTGAGATTTTTGAAATATTTATTGGCTGCCTTTTTGTACCTTTTCAAAATATTAAGAATATCACCACTGTTTCCTTTTCCTAAAAGAAAGATATAATAATTTGATAAATCTCAATTTTTTTTTACATTGCATCTCAACTTAATCTCAATGCTGTGAATTACCAAGCAAGTTCCAATTTTTTATTTTCAAACAAATAAATACAAAACTTTCAAAAGTATCTGTTAATATAAAAACATTAGAAGTGTTATACAATTTTATGGACCCTTATGAGTATTTTTAAAATTCTGCTCCAACATTCTTTACTTGATTATAATCATCAGTTATACATTTCTCATTCATTTATTGTTTACAATAAATCAATGTATAACTGATTTTCATTTAGGAACTTTAGTCCCCACTCCAGAAGTCATATAATTGAAGGAATACATAAAGTTCTGAAGTTCACTTAAACTTTTTTTTTTCTTTTTTTTTTTTCAAGATTTTCACTGGATTGAGAAATTGTGTTTAAAAATTAGTAAAGCTTACAGATTTTTATATTTTAACTTATGCGCTGCTCCTCAATAATTTCCAGTCAAATATTAATGTTTTCAAAATATTTGTTATAAATATGGCAAAATTGTTGTATAATTTTAATATTTTGCTCTTGTTTATTTAATATAAATAATTTTAACATTATAGTTCTTTTTATTCTTTTTAGGATGCCAATCTTAAACATCTTGTTTGAGGTCCCACGAACTCCTCGTGTATAAGAGGGGCTGTCTCTTAAATATCTCATAAGCCGAGCTAGAATTCATGCACAAAGTTTGCGAGTTCCTTTTTCACGAGGCGTTGAGAGCCGGATGATTTTCTGAGCCCTGTGTATGAGGCTAAAAAATGCAAAGCACTTTCCCAACTACTGGCAGTTAGGAACAAGGTTTTAATTAAAACGGATTCGCCGGATGTTTGTAAATTAATGTATATGCTACTAAAGTCCGTACTAATGAAATATGTAACACAAATGTACTTGTGAAATATGAAACAGTTCACAATTTGTTCTTTGTATTCTGCAGAGACATTATTCTCTCTATGACGTAAAATTTAAAAACTGATAATTTAACATTTTAAAAACAAGCATGAAAATCTACAAGCGTCAATAATTAAAATTATATGAATATTATTAGGAAACATGGAAAATATACTTTAGTGGAAAATTTCCTGGTCTAACAAGATGTGCTTGGTAGTCGTTTGGTTAGGACAGCAGTGTTATGGTAGCAGGCATATTTTTTAATGCATGTTCAAATCCCGATCCAGAATATTATTTTCAATTTTCAATATTATATTCTTTGCAACTCTACTACGAAACACACATTATTTTTCTCCAAAATACTTTATTAGCAGCACAAACAACGAAAATTTGGAGATTTTACACATAGTTCCATGGAATTCATTGAAAGTTCCTTCCTAGAAAAAATGCACTCCTAAGCATAGAAAGATGTATGATATTAGTTCTATTCCTAATTTTGCCGATATTTTTTAAACATATTTACTTGGTAGTCATTAAAATTAAGACTTGTGCTGCATCAAACCACGATAAGATGAGCGAGTAAAAGATAAACATAATCATACATAACCCATTGGTTTTCGAGGTAGTTTTTTTTAATTTTCTGTACTATTTTCCACCCCTTAATTTGTGTGAGTCAAGAACAGTACGTCAACATTAAACAATGTAAGTCATGCACCATTTTTACAAGTACAAAGAGAGGTTAAAGGGATGCGAGTCGTTTAGGGGAGGTCAAGGCCTGTCGTAACTTTGAGTGTGCCCACAACTGTAACCAACATGTAAACAACTTGTTAATCATTTAAGAATCTCGTTTTCCCACTAAAACAAGATGCGTACAGAACGTGGCTCGCATTACCATTGCAAAAATGACTATCAATACCACCCTTAATGTTTCAATTTAATTCTTACAAGAAAAACTTTTGATGCATCATTTTCTAGTTACTAAAATTCTTAATATATATTGTGTCATTTTTAAACGNGTTTCAATTTAATTCTTACAAGAAAAACTTTTGATGCATCATTTTCTAGTTACTAAAATTCTTAATATATATTGTGCCATTTTTAAACGTGTTAAAATTTTTTTTAAATTCCTTGGAAGATTTTGTTTATTGAACATTTTTTTTAGACAAAATGTTAAGTCATTTTAAGCATTATGAGATACTCTTAATTAGAGTTCTGGTGTTTTAAGATAATATTTTGATAGATATATTTAGACTTTATTATTTTCTGGGGCTGTGTAGTTTACTTTCTAATGCTCTCAGTCAGTGCAGGCAGGCAAGTTCTCCACCACAGCCCGTAGCCGTGAGAACGCCCTGATTGCAACGCTTGTTATCGTATGCCCGGATGCTGGCGTGAACGTTTGTTTTAGTTACAGTGTTTCTTATTCTCGTTCACGCTCCCTCGTTCGTCTCGTTGAACAGTTTCTCTGCACTGCAAATTTTACACTGTATCCACAGTCTGTGGGTGCCCCGACAGAAAAAAAAAAGTGCCCTTTGTACCATCCGAAGCTGCATTTGTGTATCCCTGGGTCATCCATTGGCAATTTTTAAATAAATTTTAGTGTATCATTCCACATGGAACTCACTATTTGATGTATTTCTCCACGAGAGGTGCATCCCCCCCAAGGTCATTAGCACCTACTTCTTAGCTACAGATAGACATGTTTTCGCCACAGCTGGAAGAAAATTTGTACTTGGTGTAGAATGAAGTTGTGGTGAGCATATTTCACTTATTTTTTATGTACAATAGTGAACTCCTAACTTAGGCGGCTCAGGTTTTTTTGACAACCTGCTGTCTGTGACGTTCTACTACACATAGTTTCGGTTTGAACGCTTCTTTTGGGGTAAGATTGTTGACAACGATTTTTTGTTTCTTTGTAACACGTTCATGATCAGTCATTAATTAAGACATGATTGTGATGTGTTACAGAGGTAGCAATCATAGATGCTGTTCTAATTTCACTCACACCTCTGCTTTCGTTTTGTTGTCCATTCAACTTTTAGCTCTGCACCTTAATTCATTTTCATCTTCCATTTGGGTGCTGTAGAAATGTCTTAACTTCTACTTTTTTTGGACCACCCAGCATCAGTTCCATTTCCAGTGATGTCCGGAGGATATAAGATGAGTTGGCCCAATTCTTTACTACTATTAATCGCAGTCAACTAGATTTTTCTTTATAACCTTGTGTCGCATGATGCAACATTTATTAGAACTTTTAGACTATTAAAGTGTCAAAGTAAAAGTTTTTTTGGTAATGTAAACAAAGTATGGCCTGGCAGAATATTTTATTTTTCCAGCAATGACTAATGAAAAAAGTAGTAAATGTAAATATAACTAAATAGTTGGTTGTAAGGGGCCCAATTATCTCATATCCCGGTTTATAATATTTTTCATGTTTTTCTAACCTGTTATGGTTTGCTTAATACAAAGACATTTTTTATTTTAAAAATTTAGTTTAATGATGTGCAATTATGATCACTTTGGCTAAATGTTATGAAAGCTTTTGCATTTGCAAATTCCATTTTAAAATATAAGTAATGCAATAAATCCACCTATTTTATATCTTTCTTTTATTTCCTCACTAATTATAATTTTGCGTATCCGCTGGTACTTATTAATATTATGCAATGGCCATAGTTTTTGTTGTAATGATTTGTCACATTTTGTTCCAGCACACATTTTCCTAAACACTTAATATAATTTTTTGGTAATAGATTTGATTAGTGTCACAATATTTACATTGTCATATTTAATATGTAAAAAAGTATGGGGTACATAATTTTGGTACATCACAGTTAATTTTTCTGGATGTGATTAACAATTATTTATTTTTCTGAACTAATATTCAAAATCAAAATTTGTTGCATTATTAATATAGTCACCAGAAATTTTTTTCAAAATAAAATTTATTTCCAATTTTTGGCATTTTTCCTTATAACATGGTTATTTCAAGCATCTGTGACAAGGAAATATTTTTAATATTGTTTAAAAATTAGTTTTCCAAGATCTTCTACCCAACAACCAATAACTATTTTTTTCATTAGGACTATACAATAAATGTGTGTGTAATTTTTTTATTTAAATTTTAAAATGCTAATTTTTTTTTCAAAGGACAAAAATAGCATGAATGTTACACTTTTATCAAAGTTTAGAACATCTCTAATTTTCATAAGCAATTAAAAATTGTGTTTCTAATATTTTTAGTCTGTTAATTTCAGGATATACATAAAAACTCTAGATAAACTTTCAGCTCGAGCTATGGTTTCAAAATATTTAATTTTTTTTATTTGACTTCTAACAGTCTACAAATTCAGAGATATTTTACAATGTTTTGAACATTTGTGATTATGTAGAAATGTTTTTATTCTTCCATCATTGTATTTTATTAATATTAATTTTTCAAATATTTAAATAAAATATTTATTGTTATTAAATAAAAACTTTATGTGTTTCACTATTTTTAGATACATCTTAAAGACAGATATACAATGAATTTTCTTTTTAATCTAATTAATAAGTTTTACTGTTTTCACTCTAGATGAGGAAATAGTATATACCGGTACCAGGCATTCCGAGGTTTTTTTTATACGTACTGCCATTGTATACTCGTACTACAATGACGTAGTGACATAAACTGTGCTGTTAGAGGATCTGGTGCAGGCAGTTGATGAGTTGATGATTGATTTTGAGAAGGCATTTGTTAAGGTGCCCCATGGGACTTTGATGAAGAAAGTGGATGAGCTGATACTGGACAAGAGGGTAGTGGAAAGGATTGGGGACTTCCTCAGGGGGCGAAGACAGAGGGTGAAAGTGGGTAANTGGGAAGTCTAGACATACAGGGAAGCGTGCTGGGCCCTTTGTTGTTTACCATAATGGTAAATGACATGGGTTTGGGGAATAGGGGAAAAATAAGATTGTTTGCAGATGATTGTGTATTGTATGCAGTGGTGGGAGAGGGTGAAAACTTGCAGGCAGATATTGACAGGATATGTTTGTGGACCATGGAGAATAAAATGTAGATAAATGTAAGAAAAACTAAGGTAGTGAGGTTTACAAGGAAGAGGGTGATAAACAGGGACATGCACAGATGGGAGGAGCAAGAGATAGAAGAAGAAGCTAATATAAGTATCTAGGGATTGTATTGCAGGGAGACCTCAGATGGAAAAAAACAGGTAGAGAGGGTGGTTGCCAAGGGAAGAAGGGCTTTGGGTGTGTTGTGAAGGGTTCTGGAGGGAGTCAGCAGTAAGGTGAAGGAGAAGGCATATGGCACAATGGTACGGCCTATGTTAGAATATGCAGCATTAGTATGGGACGTGGAGGTGAAGGTGAGAAGGTGCAAAAAAGGGCAGCAAGATGGTTGAAGGGTAGGTGGAGAAGACAGGGCAGGATGGTGAGGACGAAGGGAACTATAGGCCATCAGTGATGATGAACGAAATGGGGTGGAGCTCGTTGAAGTACAGGAGTAAAGTTAAAAGGCTGGTTAGGATGTACAGAGTGGTGAAAGAAGAGGGAGGGTGGGGAAGGTTACACTGTCAGCTAAGTAAGGGGGTGTTTAGAAGGAGAGGAAACAACAGTGAGAAGCTTTAGAGGGTGTGGAGGAGAACGGAGCAGGGTAGGTAGTCTATGCTTGTGAGGTCTGTAAGGGAGTGGAATGTGTTGCGGGAGGAATTGGTATCTGTGAGAGAGGTTGCAAAGTTTAGGAAGGGCACGAAAGTGGAGTTTGGTCGGGTAGGGGAGAGGTGAGAGAGCTCGCCACCGGGCAGTAGCCTAATTGCAGGTTGTTATTATTATTATTATTATAATATTATAAATGAATCTAAAGTAGTCTGTTTGCTTACCATTGCAGTTATAATAAGTTTTTATGCAGAAATCAGCAATTTCAATATGTTTCAAACAACCACAAAGCTTAGAGCTTCATGTAAAATAATTAATTCTANCTAAAATACTGTTCAAGCGTATCCAGACATTACACACGTCCTCAGCACCGGCAGGCAAGTGAATTCCCAAAACAGTCATTCAAGGTATGCCAACTGTTTCTTGTAGGTAGCAAGCATGAAGCGCTCGAACATTCACAAAGCTTGGAGTTTCATGTAAAAAGAATATTATGTACCTTTCATGAAGTTATCTATTTTACATCAATTGTGTGTGTTTTACTGCAATTTCCTTGATCTTCATAGCACTCCCCACTATCACTTCACATAGTATGTAGGTATTACATTGCGATGCCCCTATGAAATTCATATTCAACATGATTAGTAATGTCTATACATACAATTTTCTGGAATTTTTTCTTCAGTTTTTCGAAAAAAACTTAAATTCTTTACCATTACAGTTTTTTGGACAATTCTAAAAAATTTTGAGGTGTGGAGGCATTTCTTTAATATTGTTTTCGGAAGCAATACATATTACTTTTTAGATATTTTGCAAGAATGTTTTGAAGTTCTCTATGTTTATACACCATAATCATTATACATTATAATAATTATANTTTAGATATTTTGCAAGAATGTTTTGAAGTTCTCTATGTTTATACACCATAATCATTATACATTATAATAATTATAAACCCCGATCTTCAGGTATTTGGGATGTACATTAAGGTGGTGCTTATATGGCTATAGATATTTTTTTCCTAAAATTTATGGACTCTGACTCCACAAAAGTGTTCTTTGGTATAAAAAAAATGGTGTGTGTAAATTTTCAGCCATTTTAATTAATATTTAGAGGTAGCTAAATGCACTCAAAGTTTTGCTTTTTATTACACATGATACCATCATTCATCAATTATTTTAGAAATATTGCTATATTAGTTCAAAGAATTCTACACAAGTCATTATATAAATTAATAATGCCTGTCAAAGACAACAAAGCATTGTACCACATGAAATAATATTAATTATTCATTGTTAACAATAAGAAAATCTATCAAATCACTAAGTCAGAATACATTGGCAGTTTACTCATATGAGATTAAGGTTGGTTGCTGCAGTCAGGATAATGACACCTATGTTGTTCTACAACTTGTAATAAATATTGTTTTCAATCTTCACTCCTCGTTATAAGAGCATCATACTTACACATAAGCACCACACCCAATTCAGCACTGTCATTAACAACCCTTAAATGTTGAACTGTCGCCCTTGCTTGCTTGTAGTCACCTCTGAGATACCATGTTTCGGGATCACAATCTTAATAATCTATCAGGATATTCAGATGATGAAAGAAATTTATAGTGTTTTTGTCACAAAATCTTCAATCATCATATTATGAGAATTTTTGGCACTCAGTTTGATGCGCTTAAGAGGTTCGTCGACCCGTCTCTTTCACTGAGGCACAGAAATATAGCTTTTTTTTTAACTTGTATACACACTATTATAAAAAAAAGGACCAAACATACAAAATCTTTGCTTAAATATCACAGTTGCCATTCAATGTCTTGCTGGCAACTTTAAGATAGCAGCATTTAAGGTATCATACGCACCAAGCTACTGCAGTACACTCAAGTTATTAAGTGCCGAAATAGGAAAAGTAGTTGTAACCCAAGCTCTAATATAAATACACACAAGAAAAATACAAATGCCTATCAGTCCCTTTCCTTCCACTACGAAAAACCCAAATTTTGAAAGAATGCAATGCCTTTGCCATCCATCTAGCATGATTAAGAGCGCCACAATATATGAAGCATATTACTCATGGATGAATGCATCCCAAGAAGATAATTGCAAGCTCTAGAAATTTTCTGGAATCATCTCTGACTTGAGTTTCTTGAAGTGGGCCAACTGCAAGATGTGTCTCAATGTACTAATCTCCCAAAGCTGCCATAACTGTCGCATTACTGGTTGCACTTTCGTAAGTTGATTGATCAATCGTATTCCAATAGTGTTTAAAAAAAAATTTTAATGGCTATATCAAGGCTAGAAAATAGGCATTGAATAACCTCGTTAATCACAATTGCGAAAATGAGTTCTTGTATGTGGTGACGACGTACTAGGGGGAGGAGGTCCTTCTGTAACTTTTGCTCCAGAAGTATGGAAGCTGGCAGTAGTGTGACCTGTGTTGCTGGCAGTAGTGTGAAAGCACATTGCATTTTCTTGCTGAATAATCTTCCACTCCTCAAGAAAAGTAGCCACTGCTTGAGCCTGTGCTTCTCCTGCACCTGACTAACTTAGGAACACCAAGCACTACATGTTAGTGCACACCATGATACTTGTGGCGTAATGGTGACCTCAGAAGCACTGCTGTCAATTTCAATAGATTGTTTGCAATCAATTGCTGCATAAAATTTGTCTCTAATTTTTTTTTGTAAAGTTAAAACAAATCAGGAGGGTCAGACAATTCACAACTTCAAAAATAAGGACCACCCTAACATACATGGTAAAGAAAATTGCACCTAAATGAACAACGATCGAGCAACTTATTTAAACCCCTAGAAATAACCCTTTTTAAAATTTTTGGGAAAAGTATCAGCTACATAATTACAAAACACAAGAGATTAGTACAAATTTCACTAAGAATCAGTCCTACTCAATATTTACAAGTGTGTGCAAAATTACAAAATTTCACCTTTGGGTCTATTAGTACAGTAATAATATGATGCGCATGCATATAACCTGCTCCCAAACCCCACAACACAAAAGAGATACACTCAACCAAGAGGTATTTTTCCAAAGTCAGACAGTTAACACATCCAAGGACATTGTGAAACAATTCCTTATAAAAGGTCACAAATTACAATCAATTTTACATTTTTTAGACTGCTGAACTGCTCTGACCATTATATGGTTAAAGTAATATTAAGTATAATTATGTGTTTTAAATAGACCTATGCTCGTATGTATATGGACCCATTTGAATTGTTATTCTTTGTATATAAATGACAGATCACTTTCAAAATGTATTAAAGTTAGAATTAATAAATTCACTTCAATTCAATTGCGTAGTACATACNAAATGACAGATCACTTTCAAAATGTATTAAAGTTAGAATTAATAAATTCACTTCAATTCAATTGCGTAGTACATACAAAATACATTTATAGAGCCTATATAAAATAATTCTTGGGTGTTTCACAATTGGAGTGTCAAGCGTACCGTTTACAACTGTTAAAAAACTCCGCAATACCCAGACTTGCAGCAGTAAGACTATCAAATGCCATTCCCACTTTCTTTTTACGTCTAGCTTGGCAGGGTACAATTCGGTTACCCATAAAATTAAATATTCATTGAACAGGATAAAAATTTTTTTTATGATACTGAGCACGCTCCACGTGGAGCGGAGAAGAAAAGAATGACACACAGCTTCAATTTACGCACGAACAACTTTATCTACCATGACTTTTAACAAACTTCAGCATATAGTACGAATCAACATAAAAATTTTCGTCATACCGATTTTTCGCGCCATAATTTTAATACAGCCAAAAGTTTTTTTCAGCTGCGAAAAGATCGAACAAACGAAAAGTCGATAGTCAAAAGAAAACAATCATAGAAATGATTAAGTTTAAGGGCTTTTCTGAGAGAGAAAAAAACCCAAAAAGTCGTATATTTCCACTCTACTAATCACGTAATAAACAAATATACTAGGAGCATTAAAGTACGACTAATTTATTATGATGTGCCCACATAACCCAACAGAACTTAACTTCACGATGGGTGAATTACTATTTTACGTTTTTAAAGTAACATAGGATTGTAAAGTTGTAAACTAACCTAGTATTGTAAGGTTGTAAAGTAATATAAGATTATACAATATTAATTAAATCTCCGAACAACACCCTACAATCACAGACTGCATGGGAACCCTACAATCCTACGTCATTTTTAATAACTGCAATCATGGGTTAGTTCAAATCACTACAATCCTAGGTTAATTTAGAAAATTTAAATAGTAATTCACCCATCGTGGGGTTAGGTTCTGTAAGGTTAGGTGGGCACATATTATACAATTAGTCATACGTTAATGACGCTACTATAGTCGTGTTTTGCGTTACCTACCAATAATCCTTGGTTCGTTGAGAAAGAATGTGAAATTGTGCGGTAAAAAGTCCGGAAAAACCTAGTTTGAATTACGTACTATAACTACATTTGCACGTTAAGCTACCTGTTAGGATTTTTGGGTTTCACATTAAACTACGAATTTAAGAATTTAAAGGAGCCATAAAACACACCAAAATAATGTCAATTTCCTGACCAATGTAGGCCAGTGATACATACCTCTGTCAAAGGCCAATTCAACCACAATTGACTCGGTGAAATTACAATCTTCCACAAAATGCCACATATGTGCATATAATGCACTGAAACACTCATTAAACAGCCGAATATATACACAGAAGCNACATATGTGCATATAATGCACTGAAACACTCATTAAACAGCCGAATATATACACAGAAGCACTCGTTAATAGGATAATATAACACAGAAACGTAGTATTGCTTGCTTTCTTCGCTTTAAATCACGAACGGAGCAACACATAACTCACCACGACCCGTACCTGTAGCCATACACTGGCATACTAACGTACAACCCGTGATGACATATGTGCCCGCTAGATTGCGTAAAATATGCAATGCGCAGCCATTATTAATGGAAGTAGACGTTAATAGACGTAAACATCAAATTTCACGATTTCTTTAAACATGTTCTACTTATTTTAACATTACGCCGGCTTGAATATAAGCAAGGTAAGCTGTGCANTTTCACGATTTCTTTAAACATGTTCTACTTATTTTAACATTACGCCGGCTTGAATATAAGCAAGGTAAGCTGTGCAGAACCAGTTAATGCAACTTTTGTTGGTCTAGGACGTTTTGTTCGCAAACATAAACAAACTGTCTTAAACAGTCATTTCGCAATATTGTTCAATTTTTTTAATATGTTGTAAAGCTACGCCCCTAGTATATATANACTGTCTTAAACAGTCATTTCGCAATATTGTTCAATTTTTTTAATATGTTGTAAAGCTACGCCCCTAGTATATATACGTGTTCTATGTGATTAGTAGAAAGAAAATATACAACTTTATGGGGGGGGGGGTTTTTTACATAAAAGCCCCTAAACTTAATAATTACCACATACATAACTCTTTTTGAAATTGATAAAAGCCGTGTTATCAAAAATTTATCGAAGAAAACACCAGTGGTGGAATCACTGGTATACACCAGCTGAAAATTGTTTCGAACATCATGATGATTTATAGCGGTTAATACATCTGCTTCCAGACACATATCAATAACATGACGTGAACCATGCACCCACGCGTGCCTTGTGCCCACTCTGACCGCCGCAGTCACCAACTCAACCAGGCGCGCAAAAACCAACATAAGGTCAAAAGTGCGTATTGCAGGTTGACAAGAACGGAAATAGCACCCTTTTGCAAAAAGGTATTACGTGCCTCAAGAGACTGCCCTACCATTTATTCCAATATATTTATAAATTAGTAGGAGATCCGAAACGGTTTTTACCCCAATGCCACAGCCGTTGGATGCACGGGCCATTGGTCGTTAAATCGTAGCAGATCGCGCCGCGACATACGACGTATCGAACAACCAAGTGTCATCACCTGGCCTGTAGGCCGAAGCTGAAGGGCTTGTGTGCCCCAAAGTGTAAACAATAATGCTCTGCATTTTCTAAACACATCAAACATCATCATATTTACAGCTACAGTCAGGGGTGTATTTAATTGTATTAAGAGCAATCAAGCATGGCAACCCACACCCCTTTGTCCAGGTGGACACGCACATCCCTTCAGGAGACAGCCAACTGGCAACACTGCAGCCAGTGAAATACAAACACATCACAGGGAATGAAATATATATATATACTCTTCACAATAATCGGTAAGAGTGTATTTAATGTTTATTTATAAAAAAAATGATGTTGTCATAAAGAGAGATTGCTTATAAAGGCCTACATCAGAGTAACATTAATTGAGTGTGGTGACACACCCCAACAACTTCACAACATCAAACTTAACAGACATTGAATTTTCAATAGAGGTGTCACCAGTGTGTTTCATTTAATTTATACAATTTTTCACAATTGCAATCATATTACATATTAATCATGTCATATTTTAACATTCGTCATTTGACATCGGTTCTCGTCACTTGGGATGGAAGTCGAATCTACTCGCNTTAATCATGTCATATTTTAACATTCGTCATTTGACATCGGTTCTCGTCACTTGGGATGGAAGTCGAATCTACTCGTCCAGTTCGTTGCAGTTCGTCTCAACATTTGAACCAGATTTGCAGCGTGGTCGTCCACTCTGCGAGCCCCCTCGGTACCATTATTTAGGCTGATATCACTTAAATATATAGTAACTTAAATAACTGGAATATTTTATTTATTTTATGTACCGACGGGAGAACCACCTGCACTCACACCAGAAAGCTTTGCGCTACCGTATATCCGCATCACACCAAGCTCATTTTCATACTAAGATTACCAGCAGGCCATAAGTGCTGGGTCAATTTTCTTTCATTATTCATATATAATCAAGAACAGTGAGTAAACAGCTATACAAAATTCAATGAGAGTTGATTCATTGTCCTTTGTAGTACCTGCAGCAATGTTTCTAATAAATTTCAGGATTACGAAACGGTCTACACTCTCACTCTCTTCATAAGGTATAAGTAGTGTAATATCAAGTGCGTGACAACATCATCTGAAAACTGATGGAGGCTTCCAGGGCCCCCCTGAAAGACCGGCAAAACTAACTCTCTACTGGGTTACAGAGCCAGGCAATTATGCACTCAACAAGCCCTGTGTCACCTAGACAACTTCAACCATCACACACAAATTATAAAGTTTTCATTACCCATTTGTAAAGCACGATGTCCAAATTGTTATTTTATTTTTTGAAATTCTAGAAAATTATGACTTATATGTGTGTTACCTTTTATTTTTCAAACAAAACATCCGAAAATTCAGTGCTTGATGTTTTGGTGCATATCCATTATATCAACTGAATGTTCAGGCCAGTTGAACTGGTGGATTAATCGATTCAACAGAACTCAACCAAAACAGTAATTTTCGAACGTCCGGTGGACATCAGAGGATGCACCGGTGAATTTTCGAATGTGCGGAAGTAGCCACCGTTCTTCGTTATTGGGATTTACTCTGAGCGTGAGGTATGCACAATCCCTTGTGGAATTCTTATCCTCCCAAAGGATCATCATAATTAACCACCAAGTAGAGAGGGAGAAGCCTACACACCTGATTTTTCTTCTAATTGCAGTACCCTTGGTGGGGCCAGTGAGTATTTAGTCCATGTCTACCAGGTTTGTAAGGTGGACAGGTTACCCAAATGTTTACCTCACTTCTCCTGCATTCTATCCTAAAAAGGGTGCAGAAGACAAAGGTGGAGTAGCAAACTCCAGCATGTTGTTAAATAAAAAACAGGAATTTTCATTATTGTAGGTCTTGTAATTTCCCCACCAGAAAGCCCACTTCTAGCCTAAGAAGGGTGCGGAAAAGGAACGTGGATTAGCGAACTCCCGCCTTTTTAAATAAAAAACAAGAATTTTAATTTTGCAGGTCTTGTAATTTCCCCGCCAGAAAGTACACGAGTGGACTCAGTGGAGGTTAAGTTGTTAATAATATTTCAAGTGGATTCTCCATGTCAATTTGTTGTCAAGTAAGGTAGACCGTGAATACAATTTTTAAAATTATTTGTTATTTTTATTTTGGTCGTTCATTTTTTGGAAATTACGTTTTTCTTAAGGGGGGGAAGTGTGTGTGTTTTAAAATTCTTTTGATTTGCCGGAGGGGGTGGGGGCACGCTGCGAGTATGTAATTTGGAGTTTAAAACCGGTTAACAAGACATTTGCTAAATATTTCCTTCAAAAAAGCCACAAGTTTGCTAAAGAAAGTTCGAAAAAAATGGACTGGAAATTGTGATTAATAGTTTTACTTCGATGGAGATCTCTGATTGCCAGAGAGATCTCGAGGCAGTTGAGGTTACTAAATGATATACAAGAGATGGCAAAACAATCGTATTCTTTAGTGAAACACTTTTTGAAAGTAAAATATTGAATTACGAAAATTAAGAGCTTTTGATTAGGTCTGTGATGCAACTAAAATTACTTATTTTAATATATAAAAATAAGAGAAGAACTATTTGGTAGATTATTGTCCCCGTTTAGGGATAAAAAATTATTTTAAAATCGGGAAGTTCTAGATTTATTCAGTCTTGCTCGCAATTAACTATTTTTGAATTTAAGAAGGCTTTAAAACATTCACTAGTGGTGAAGTGGTTAGTAAAATAAATTTAGTATCTATATTTCAGTGAGAAACAGTTATTTGCTTGCAGAGTGCATGAAGTNTGAAGTGGTTAGTAAAATAAATTTAGTATCTATATTTCAGTGAGAAACAGTTATTTGCTTGCAGAGTGCATGAAGTATTATTTAATTATAAACAGAAAGTGCTGTGGTCAGTTAGTTCTGATTAAAATTGGCGTTTGTGTCGCTCGTCAGAGATTGTATTTATGTTCAAAATACCAGGAATTTTCCGGAACAGTTTAGTGAGGGGAAGTTAAGATTTCCTGAAACAAATAACCAGTTAAAAGTCGCAGCNTGAAGTGGTTAGTAAAATAAATTTAGTATCTATATTTCAGTGAGAAACAGTTATTTGCTTGCAGAGTGCATGAAGGATTATTTAATTATAAACAGAAAGTGCTGTGGTCAGTTAGTTCTGATTAAAATTGGCGTTTGTGTCGCTCGTCAGAGATTGTATTTATGTTCAAAATGCCAGGAATTTTCCGGAACAGTTTAGTGAGGGGAAGTTAAGATTTCCTGAAACAAATAACCAGTTAAAAGTCGCAGCNCCAGGAATTTTCCGGAACAGTTTAGTGAGGGGAAGTTAAGATTTCCTGAAACAAATAACCAGTTAAAAGTCGCAGCCAGGATTTATCTTGTGTTATAGTGAGAGTTTGGTTTTTGGCATTGTAATGCCAGAAGTGTGCCTGGATGACTGTTAGACTCCGACAAAACCCGCATGAATGTGTTCATGTCCTGGAGTGCCTCTCCGAGTCCCCCCTNCCTGGATGACTGTTAGACTCCGACAAAACCCGCATGAATGTGTTCATGTCCTGGAGTGCCTCTCCGAGTCCCCCCCTACACTAACAGGGGTGTGGATTGATTGGCTGGTATTGTAGTATCTTGGGTGGGCCTGGCAAGTGTTGTGTNCCCCCCTACACTAACAGGGGTGTGGATTGATTGGCTGGTATTGTAGTATCTTGGGTGGGCCTGGCAAGTGTTGTGTTGTTGTTACCTGCGCTACTCGGGGTAGAGTGTGGACAGTATCGGTTTTTTTAAAGGCCTATAGATGCCTGTGCGTATGAAAGGCTAGATGGCAAGTTTATGAGTCTGGGATCCGGTGGTAGGTAGCCAGGTTTCGAGTCAGCAAAGAAACAGGTTTAGAGGATTGTTGCTGTTTTGCTATGGTTTTTTCAGCTAGTGCGTGCCGTTTTTGAACAAGTTCTCAGTACTTTAAGCAAAATTTTCACAGTACTGAGTGGGTACCTTGACAGATACGACTAATCTGGGTCTGGTATAGGCTGGCAAAGGCGTCCTAGTGGCTTGACCCGGCGCAGTATGGGCAGACTTGTTTCATTTTGCAGTAGTGAAGGGTATGGCACACTGCCAAGCAGTTGAGACAATTGGGAAAGTCTTGCGGAATTTTTTGGAAGATGCGAGGGTGAACCACGGTCATGTTTATTCTGATGACTTTCTCAAGGGGCAGAAGTGTTATATTTTGTGCAGCCGTCACGCTAAAAAAGCGGTGGGGCTGCAAAGTGAATTTGGTTGGATCTGAGTGATCTGCAATTTTTTTGTGTAATTGGTCAATATTCAGTATGTTATATCCACAGTCTTCAAGATCTCTTTTGGTGTGATTTTTTCTGGTGCTAGGCACTAAGTCAAACACCACTTTTTGGGGTTTGTCTGTGATGTTGTAGGTGAAGTACTGCATGAGGTCCCCTTGCAGCATACATGCAGATTTCAAATTCAAATTGCAATAGCTCATAACAATGTGAATGTAAAGGCCATTTCGGGTGATGTGGAAGGTTAAGCCAGTTTGGGCAATGGAACCAAGCATGACCACCAGCAATGGGTATTGTGCGGTGTCAGGTACAAANGGAAGGTTAAGCCAGTTTGGGCAATGGAACCAAGCATGACCACCAGCAATGGGTATTGTGCGGTGTCAGGTACAAACAGACAGAAATAGCAGTTTTTTCCCCTGTTTCCTAGGAGTGGCACACGGCTGTGTGGAGGCTTGTGGGCGGCCTGAAGGGCGAGGTGTTTTTTGGGAAGTCTCATCTGGGAATTCCCACAGGCTACTGTGCCAGTTTGAAACCGATATGGGCTGTGGTGCTCCTAACGGCAACTGGTGTAGGCATTTTTTTTTATCACTGGAGTCTACTTGTTATGGTCAATGGCGCCGTTGTTTGNGGAAGGTTAAGCCAGTTTGGGCAATGGAACCAAGCATGACCACCAGCAATGGGTATTGTGCGGTGTCAGGTACAACCAGACAGAAATAGCAGTTTTTTCCCCTGTTTGCTAGGAGTGGCACACGGCTGTGTGGAGGCTTGTGGGCGGCCTGAAGGGCGAGGTGTTTTTTGGGAAGTCTCATCTGGGAATTCCCACAGGCTACTGTGCCAGTTTGAAACCGATATGGGCTGTGGTGGTCCTAACGGCAACTGGTGTAGGCATTTTTTTTTATCACTGGAGTCTACTTGTTATGGTCAATGGCGCCGTTGTTTGNTCCTAACGGCAACTGGTGTAGGCATTTTTTTTTATCACTGGAGTCTACTTGTTATGGTCAATGGCGCCGTTGTTTGCGCTGTTTGTGGGTCTGTATGATTTCAGTTTCCATTTTTCTGAATTCAGGTTGGATGTGAGATTGTTGGGGTATATGTATTTTTGCAGCCGCAGGTGTTGTAGTGCTGTCTCCTTGCACTTGTATGGCCCTGCGATGGAGGTTTTGTTGGTTGATAAGGAAGTCTCGGGTACCAGGAGCACGCACATCCATGCGTCACTTCTCCCAACCGACTCCGGCATCATGAGTTATTGGGTGGAGGTGATAAACTCTTCTAGAAATTCCTGGCGTGTGTGCGCCTAATAATAATAATGGTGCAGTGCGCTTTGGCCATTGACCCACTAGCGGCTAGGCTTAATATGACCTGTTTCCTAGCCGACCCCAGTACCCAGGGTGTGTTGCGAAAAGTTAGGTCGTGTTACTTGGAGAGGGAGAGACCGCTTCACTACATACGTAGAGGTTGACTCATAGTTCTAAAGTGCTGCTGTGTAAGTGGAAGATATGTAGACACCAGGTCGTTTCATAGTGGTCAAAATGAGTTCGGGTCATTCGCGTATCTTCGAAAAGTGACGACGATGGAAGACCTCCAATAGTCAAATGTAAACAACTGCATTGCATTTGTATGTAATCCTGTGGCAAGTTGATAATTAATTCAAAATAAAACTTCTTGGAAACACGAATACTCAGATTGTGCTTAATAATAATTAACAAAGTAAACAATAAGTAACAATCTGTTGTCCAAGTTATAAATTATATTGACAATATATTCGGGCCTCGTTAGCTAGACTGAAATAAAGAACCTACATCGTGTGTGTGATCATTTAATGTTATGAAAATAGGAAAAAGACACGAAAGACGAAGTGTAACACCACTTCAGAAACTAAGGTTTTTTTTTTTGTAGTATATTGGAATTGAGTTGAGCTGTCGCCTGCATCGAGTGAATAACGTTGTGAGAAGAAATATTAGAACCCTTACAGCTTTTCCAAATTTTATGTAAGTCCAAAAATATTCACAGATTTATATAGTCATTTATGAGCTGGAAAAAACAGGCCACTGTGCTAGAATTTAAAAAAAGTGTACTTACATTAGTATAAAACTATTGTTTCACATGCTCCTTTATTGAATACGAACCTTGTGATGCTTATTAAATTTTTTATTATCGGTTTTATTAAATGCTTTTACCCACTTGCAATCANTTGAATACGAACCTTGTGATGCTTATTAAATTTTTTATTATCGGTTTTATTAAATGCTTTTACCCACTTGCAATCCTGCCCTAAATCTTTGTATTATGAGCGCTACTCTGTAGGTTGTTTAAATTTCTTGTATTATGTGAATAAGTACAATTTTAACAAACAAACCCACGTTTCCTTTAACAACAGCTAAAAGACACGTTCATTATATTATAATTTGCATAATTTTCATGATCCATTTTTCTGAATCTATATTGANTTATAATTTGCATAATTTTCATGATCCATTTTTCTGAATCTATATTGATTAGGCCTACATAAGCTAGTAATTATTATCACAATTTTGTTAATGAAGAAGATTAAAGGCTCGTCTCAAGGAAAGGTTAACAAAACAAAATAATGTAATGTATTGATAATACTATTCATGCTAATTGAAAAGCCTATGGGTGCATTAGTATATTTTGTATACAAGATAATATTCAGAGCAGCAAGTGGATCTCTAAGCTGTGCTGAGGTCCACCGAGCAACCACGTTCATAAGAAGTATGTAGAGCTGAGTCGTGTCTGATACAGGTTGGTCGATATTTCGAACACTTATGAATAGTGATTTGGGCGATTGAGTGTTCCCAGTTCCCATTTCACAGTGGTTTACACACCATACTGGTATTTACAGTACACCCGACATCCTTTTTATTGTATGTAAACTAGGCATGCACATCAGAAAAACAACTTTTTTCGTTTATTTCATCTTGACTGTAGAATGAATAACCTAAGTTTTCGTTCATTTTCATTGTGCAGAACTACTATCTTAGTTAATGTTGTTTCCTTTTAATCGATCTGTTCAACGATGCCATATTCAAACCCTGTTCCCATTAGCAATTTNTCTTAGTTAATGTTGTTTCCTTTTAATCGATCTGTTCAACGATGCCATATTCAAACCCTGTTCCCATTAGCAATTTTAAAACTAAAGCTCACCCCGTAACCCAACCTAAGGTATGTTCGGGGAATGACATTACTACCATTCAATTTTACACATAAGGTTGACGTGCGCTCGGTACATCCCTTGTCGAAGGGAGACGTTTGGGCGAGCGGTGTCCCTCGTGCTGTGAAAGTGCAGGGCGCCAGCTCAGTGTTGAGCAATGAGATCAGGTCGTGGGTAATCACCCTAAGGGACTCGAGGTAACACACCGTCAGATAATAGGAAAATGCGAGTTGTATGGCCGCTGTGCACGCCAGGATTAATGAAAGCACTATTGGTGAAATGAAAGATGATTATTTTATTGAACACTTAACCGAACATACATGTGGTGACCGCGTGATCGTACAATATGCACACTAATGGATTACGATTAATTAAGGCGCGTGATGCTGCACTCACCTCGGATGTGATGATACGATTACTGAGTGAGGTTGTAGCCTCAGGGGCTGGCACCGAGGTTCTTGTTAAGCGAGAGACTTACCACGTCCGCCCGAGTTGAAGTGATGAAGCACACCGGCTGAGAACTGTGCCGGCTCCTGCTACCTGAGTGTGGCGACGCTAAGCGGTGGAAAGATAAAACATAAATTCTACTTAAAATGCTAATGAGATGTAAGAAAATCATATACGTTAGATTAACATAATCAAACACAATTACCCTATACAACTTACATAATAATTGTGTTAATGGGAACGTGAAATACACAATAAATCAGGGTTATATTAATATTAAATATTTGCATCGCAGCAGCCATTGTATTGCAAACTTAGTAATGTCGCATGTCCCTGGCTGACTGGGTATGTGATGACTGTCTTTAAACACGATAAATATGATAAAAATAATTACTGAATAGATACACTGAACCAATTAATAATAATGATTAAATTATTAAACTCTGAATAATTAATGATGCTGATTAAATTAATGACACTGGTGCAATTTACACACATGGAACAAATACACTTAATATTACATACTTACACACATTGGCCATGTGGTGAAACTGTAGGCCGTCTCGTACGCCTGAAATATATTAGAAAAATTGTAGGCGGTGCAACAATGTAGTGTAGCACCCTATGTGTCCCAGAGGACTATGAATCAACACTCACTAAATTTTGTAAAGCTGTTTACTCACATACTTTATTACATGTTCAGTAAGTGGACATGTGGATACTAAAAGAGATAGACCAACACTTACGGCCTGCCAGTGACTTTTGAGAGAAAACGACCTAAGTCAGCGTGGTGTTATGGATTTACGCGATAGCGTTAAAATCTCTGGAGGGAATGCAGGTGGTACTCATTTCAGAACAGAAAATAAATCAAAGGTTCTGGTTAATTACATTACTATTGTAATGAAGTGAGATCAGCCTAAAAGATGGTACCGAGATGGCTCGCGGAGGGGACGACCACGCTGCTGGTTTGCCTCGTGTGCTGAAATGAACTGGGCGAATGGCATCGGCTTCCGCAACAAGTTGTATGAACCGATGTCAAACACCGAATGTTAAAACATTACATAAGCACTATGTAACATTATTGCACCAGTTAAAAATTATATAAATTAAAGAAAACACATTGGTGACACCCTTGTTGATTAACAAATGTCTGTTAAGCTTGATGTTGTGAAGTTGAAACAGAGTGCCACCACACCTAATGAAATGTTACTGTGATGGAGGCCTTTATAGGATGTCTCTCTTTATGAAAACACAATTACCCTCTTATAAATAGACATTGGAAAATACTCTTATGCTTTATTGTGAAAAAACTCTGNCTTTATGAAAACACAATTACCCTCTTATAAATAGACATTGGAAAATACTCTTATGCTTTATTGTGAAAAAACTCTGTATTCCATTTCCTGTGACGTATTAGTATTTAAGTTGCTACAATGTTGCGAGGTGGTTGACTTCTGAAGTGATAGACTAGTCCATCTTGGCAAAGGGGCGTGGGTTGCCAGGCTCGATGGCCCTTAATACAATAAAATCCACCTCTGAGTGTAGCTTTGAAAGAGATGAAGTTGTGTGACATGTTTAGAAAAATATTGCATACTATTGGTCGCACTTTGGGGGATTTAGCACTTCAGCTTCGACTTACAGACCAGTTGACGTCACTTGGTATTGTGTTACGTCGTGTGTCGCAGCGCGAGCTGCTATGATGTAATGACCAATGGCCCATGCACCCAACGGCTGTGGCTTTGGGGTCAACACCGTTTCGGATCACCNGCTGCTATGATGTAATGACCAATGGCCCATGCACCCAACGGCTGTGGCTTTGGGGTCAACACCGTTTCGGATCACCGACTAAATTATTACAAGAGTTAACTCTTGTAATAAATAAAGTAGTTAGGTCTCTTGAGTCACATAGTACCGGTAGGCAAGAAGGTACAAGTTTCGTTCCTGTCAACTGGCACTACACACTCTTGGCCTGGTATTGTTCGTGCGATCTGGTGCAGCTGGAGAAGTTGATGCGACTGCAGCAGTCAGAGTGGGCACAAGAAGCTTGTTGATGCAAGGTTCAAGNCTGCTATGATGTAATGACCAATGGCCCATGCACCCAACGGCTGTGGCTTTGGGGTCAACACCGTTTCGGATCACCTACTAAATTATTACAAGAGTAATTAGTCTTGTAATAAATAAAGTAGTTAGGTCTCTTGAGTCACATAGTACCGGTAGGCAAGAAGGTACAAGTTTCGTTCCTGTCAACTGGCACTACGCACTCTTGACCTGGTATTGTTCGTGCGACCTGGTGCAGCTGGAGAAGTTGATGCGACTGCAGCAGTCAGAGTGGGCACAAGAAGCTTGTTGATGCAAGGTTCAAGTTAAACCGCTCCTCCTTTGGTGACCACATTACTGCACAGTTCCCCATGAGTTCTATCATTCCATAAGGCGCGACAGGCTGTGGGTGGCTTCAGCTTGCGGCATTGCCTCAGTGCATTAGGCCCGCACCAATGTAAACTGACTCTGGTTGCTGCTGGGGAGTCTGTGTTGTGACCCCGGTGAGGCTGATGTCCCGTGACATGCATGTGTAGGTGGTGTTGTATTCCATTTAATGTGATGCATACTGAGCGGGTTAGGAAGGGAGGCCGCTCGGAGCGGAAGATAGGGTCGGTGGACACCTCCTCCCTTGAATACCCATTGCTGCTATTGCTGCTACAGTGTGGACATCGGCGTAATGTGTGTGAGGGAGAGGAGGAGGAGAAGTCCTTGGAGAAGGGCTGTGAAACCCTGTTACGCTACCACCCCTCACTTTAACCAGTTTCTTTCAGTATGAGGAGCCCCATTGGAGGTCCTGCTGATGGCACTGTGGCAGAGCCATCGAGAGAGCTCTCCCACAGGTATCCCTGGCTACTCGCCATCAGCGGCTTCCCTGGTGACCAGTTACATGATGCTGGCCTTCAGTATGCTGCGGAGTGACCCTTTCAGGCCAACATTGGTGCATGCGGTTTTGGTGGTTGTGCTATGCTTGGCATCGGTGATCCTCCCTCGGGTACTTCTTCCCCCTCCATGACACTTGTGGGCGTCGAGATGCCGGAATCGTGGCAGAGAAGAGATATCGGCGAATTTTCACATTGCTGCTGGAACTTCGTAACCCAACTTTGCATCGTAATGTTTGGCAACCCCACTGTTGATCGGAGGTCGTCGCGGTGTGCAGCTGCCCTCCTCTTGTTGCTCACCTTGGTGAGGTATGTGGTGTATCCTAGTAGCTTCACCACTGCATTTTGTCCGCTGAACTTCTAAGAGAACTCGGCACAGAAGTTCTTTGAATTGCTGGATAACTTGTGCTCCCTGACGTAGACCAGTTGGCCAGGTGCCAACTGTCGTGGTGCTTGTATTGTGACAGTCATCCATTTTTTAATTTAGAGGTCTTGGTTTCCGCGACCTCCCTCTAACTATGCCTATCTGTGCTGCTTTCTGGCTGTACCATCTTGTGGTTCGCCTGTGCTCTCTGTCTGGCGTGCAGCAAATTCTCCGGCTAGCATGAGTTCGCGACCAAGCAGGATCGCTGCTGGAGTCTGCCCTGTTTCAAGATTCACCCGTCGCCTTATTGTGAAAATGGAGGCAGGTTATTTTTCAGCCCAGCTGGTGCGGTTCTTCCCCACTCTCAGGCATAACTGGGTCTTGAGGTCTTGATTCCTTTCTCTGTGGGGGTTGACCTTGAGTGGTATACTGGCGTGGTATTGTGGCTTAACACCTACCAAGTTCACAGCTCACGGTGGTATCTCCTAGTGAACTGGGTATCATTGTCTGTGAGCAGTGTTTTTAGGTACCCCCAGCAGGGATAGAACTCAGTTTCCAGTGTGGTGTGTGCCCGTGCTCTGGAGACTGGGTAGGCTTCGTTCCATCTAGAAAACCCATAAATCACGACCATCATTTACTACTTCCCTGTGGAAGTGCGTGGTTGGGGGCTCATCAGGTCTAAGAACATCTCTAATGGTTCCTTCGGCACCCTGGGTTCCATTTGGGTCACTCCGTCTGCTCTCCTGCTCTTAAAGTGGCTGCAGGGAATGCACTTCTTTACGTATCTGCTTATGTCTCTTCTTGCTCCTGGCCCATTGAAATGCGGGGAGATTCCTGGCCGTCTTGGTTGCCCCAGGATGGCCTGCATAATGGCTACTGTGGGCGCAACATAGAACGTGTTCAAGTGATCCTTTTAATACATAGAGGCACCAGGTTGCATCGGGATGCTTTCGATGGGTTTCGACATGTGTGGCCTGGAAGGGCCACCACTCACCATTTCCTTGAATGATATCCGCCTTCTTGGCCTATGTTAGAGCACATTGATGTTGGGTGTTGAAGACCAAGATCTTGAGGTCATCGATCCTTGGTTCCATATTCGGTGTGATTTCTATAGTGTTGCTGGTTACCTGCCTGTTGCCTGTTGTCGTTGCGGCATTGGCAGTAAGATGTAGCAACTCATCCCACTCGTCCCTGCCGATTGCTTCTTCGGTGCCTGGTGCTCTGGATAGTTCATCGGCCAGTTAATTCTCTACTCCAAAGATATGATGCACAACGAAGTCGTATAATTCTAACAACAACGCCCACGGGGAGAGTTTGCTTCTGGTTTCCCTCATGGTGTGAAGCCAGAGCAGGCACCTGTTGTCAGTTTGTAGGGTAATGCGCTGGTACTCGAGGTATGCCCTGTAATGCTTCACCCCCAAACCATTGCCAAACACTCGCTCTTGTTCACATCGCATCGACCATCAGTTGGCCAAACTTTGAGCTGCTATACTCTATGATGTCACTAATTGTTGCCAACTAACTGAAATAGAGCGGTGCCTAGGCCCTTCTCACTGGCATCCGTTTGTAGGTATAGGTGTTTTGGGGCCATGATGTGTGGTGTCATACACTGCCGGAATCAGCTCTTCAGTTCCTAAAAGTTGCTTTCATCTTCACTTTTCCACTGGAACTTACAGTTCGGGGACAACATGTATTTTAGGGGCGCCACTATCGTTGCGAAGTCCCTAATATTTTCCCTCAGCCATTTAACCAACCCGAAGAACTTCCTGAGCTGATTGCATGACCTGGGTGCCTCATATTGGTCTATGAGTAACAGCTGTTCCTGTGTTGGCATACTGCTATGTTCGTCCACTAGGTGACCATGGAACTGAAAGCATGGTTCCCCAATGTGGCACATCCTGTTTGTACAGGTTAACTTGTTTATCGCTAGGTGCTCTAGTACANCTGAAAGCATGGTTCCCCAATGTGGCACATCCTGTTTGTACAGGTTAACTTGTTTATCGCTAGGTGCTCTAGTACCAATTACATATGTTTCACATAGTTTCTACCCAGTTCTTCAACCAGATGATCACTTCGTCCAGTTATGCGATAGTAAAATCCCCTACATACCCGTCGAGCACTTGTACCATCATCACCTGTAATATGGCGAGTGCACATTTTAGACCAAAGGGTATGGCACAGAAATGTTAGCTTCGCCCATCAGGGGCTATGAACTCTGTCCTCTGGTTGTCTTCTAGCTTAATTGGGGACCTGCTGCTGCGCAAGTCCAGTGACGACATAACCTTCGCTTTTCCTAGTGTGTGTACCGTGTGTTTCACACTAGTGTTTGGTGTAGGTGTGCTTTGTATAACCAAATTAATGAGGCGAAAGTGCACACAAAGCCGCCACAATTTATATTTCTTCAGCACTAACGTGATTGCGCTNCTGAAAGCATGGTTCCCCAATGTGGCACATCCTGTTTGTACAGGTTAACTTGTTTATCGCTAGGTGCTCTAGTACAAATTACATATGTTTCACATAGTTTCTACCCAGTTCTCCNGTTTGTACAGGTTAACTTGTTTATCGCTAGGTGCTCTAGTACAAATTACATATGTTTCACATAGTTTCTACCCAGTTCTCCAACCAGATGATCACTTCGTCCAGTTATGCGATAGTAAAATCCCCTACATACCCGTCGAGCACTTGTACCATCATCACCTGTAATATGGCGAGTGCACATTTTAGACCAAAGGGTATGGCACAGAAATGTTAGCTTCGCCCATCAGGGGCTATGAACTCTGTCTTCTGGTTGTCTTCTGGCTTAATTGGGGACCTGCTGCTGCGCAAGTCCAGTGACGACATAACCTTCGCTTTTCCTAGTGTGTGTACCGTGTGTTTCACACTGGTGTTTGGTGTAGGTGTGCTTTGTATAACCAAATTAATGAGGCGAAAGTGCACACAAAGCCGCCACAATTTATATTTCTTCAGCACTAACGTGATTGCGCTGTTGTATTTGCTGTGTGTGACTCAATGATACCTTCAGCTAGCATTTCTTTAATCTGTTCCTAGATAATGTCACACTGGTGTGATTGGTAGCTGCGTGGTCCTGCGAAAAGCAGGCGGTCGTGTTCTAATAGGATTGTGTGTTCGGCAATAGTTGTCCAATTTAGGGTTTCTGCATCTGCAAACACGTCTCATATTTCTTGAATTATTTTCCGTACTATTTCCCTGTATGCTTCTGGCAAATCATGATCCAGTTCGTCCAACTGAACGTCAGGGGTACAATTGGTGGTCTGCTGTTCAAGTTCTTAAGTGTGCGCCGTTCCTTTTTGCCAAATTGTATCCTGTGGTCTGGGTGCTCTACTATTGTAATTGGCTCTGTGGGCCATAGTATACCAAGTATTGCGTCTTTCGGCAGGTCCACCGATGCTAGGGCTGTAGTGGTTAGTTCCACATCCCTAATTCGGACAGTGACAGTCACTTTTCCGAAGGTTGGCCTTGTATTTTGGTGTGTGGCTATGTGTACCATTTGTATTGCAGGCCTTATCGCTTCCTGGATTACGAACTCCGCTCTCACGAAATTATCTGATACTATTGTGTAAACTATCTAGAACACTGGATGTTATTTAGGGTGACTGGTATCCGTATCATCCTGTGAATGCCCTTTGTTATTTTCTGTAACCCAACTTGTTGTGGAGTGGGTTTTACTATGAGTTTGTTTTGTTGACTTGTCGGTGTTGCATGCTCTTGTGTTGGCCGGGGTCTGTGAGTGTCCAGCTCGCCTACCTCGGCAGCTTGTTTCCCGCTGGTGGTTTTCTGCCATTTTTTACCACCTCCAATTGCTTGCTTCGGGTAGGACATTCGTTATGCCAGTGGTATTGATGGCCTCGACAATACGTTCATTAAAAAGGGAGGTGGGGCATTCCCTACTAATTGGTCCCGTCTCTGTGGCTTCTGCTGCCGTGTTTGAGCCAGCTGTTACAGGTGTAGANTGGGGCATTCCCTACTAATTGGTCCCGTCTCTGTGGCTTCTGCTGCCGTGTTTGAGCCAGCTGTTACAGGTGTAGAAAGTAGGCTATTCTTTACGTCCTTGTGAGATTTTTGGCTCGCCCCTTTTGTGCTGTGTCTAGTTGATGGCTGTGCGTTCCTGTTACCTGTATTGTTGTCAAAGGGCCGTGGTTAGTATGGCCTATCCGGATCCCTGTGGTGCACGTTCTGTTCACGATAGGCCTAGTATAGCAAGGCTATGGAACTCATGAATTGCTGCACACTGCCGTGTATCAGTGGTGCAGCGGCCAATTTAAATTATGTTTTTACTGTTAATGCTTCCGCTTCTAAAATTTCAATGTCTCACATCTTTGGGGGAAAATGCCTAATTAAATTAACTTCATGAGTGGCAAATGCAGTTAGTGTTTAAAATCTCCCTATGTTTCTAAAACTGTATGACTTTAAGCCTGTAATGAGGAGAAAGTGTTGGCGAAACGGTCCATTGCATACCATAGTGATCAATGGACAACCACCATTAGCGTGCATCGCCTGACAATTGGCCTCATATGTAACTAAGCCACTCTNTGGGGCATTCCCTACTAATTGGTCCCGTCTCTGTGGCTTCTGCTGCCGTGTTTGAGCCAGCTGTTACAGGTGTAGCAAGTAGGCTATTCTTTACGTCCTTGTGAGATTTTTGGCTCGCCCCTTTTGTGCTGTGTCTAGTTGATGGCTGTGCGTTCCTGTTACCTGTATTGTTGTCAAAGGGCCGTGGTTAGTATGGCCTATTCGGTTCCCTGTGGTGCACGTTCTGTTCACGATAGGCCTAGTCTAGCAAGGCTATGGAACTCATGAATTGCTGCACACTGCCGTGTATCAGTGGTGCAGCGGCCAATTTAAATTATGTTTTTACTGTTAATGCTTTCGCATCTAAAATTTCAATGTCTCACATCTTTGGGGGAAAATGCCTAATTAAATTAACTTCATGAGTGGCAAATGCAGTTAGTGTTTAAAATCTCCCTATGTTTCTAAAACTGTATGACTTTAAGCCTGTAATGAGGAGAAAGTGTTGGCGAAACGGTCCATTGCAACCATAGTGATCAATGGACAACCACCATTAGCGTGCATCGCCTGACAATTGGCCTCATATGTAACTAAGCCACTCTGGTTCCCAAACACCATACCTGCCCAATCGCCCTGTGCAGTAGTTCTGGAACAGGCCCTCGCTGCTGTTTCCCGCGAAGGTAGACAGTGACTGGAATCGGGCTGACGTTGTGCCCGTTCCTTTTGTTAGTGCTGCAACAACTGGTGCTGATTTCATGCCCACTTGGTGTCGCAGATGCCACACGAAGCCAGGGGTGGTGTGTGGCACCAATGTCTTTCCCCATGGTGCTGCTGCTCCACCCACGCCCGTTGAATGTGCTAGCGGGCTGGGTTGGTTGCTGGTGTTATCACTGTCCTCAATGAGTGAGCTTTCTTAAACATGTGGAGTATGTCACTAGAAAAGCTGTCGTAGTTTTTCAGAAACTCAAGAGAATAGGTAATACGAGTTGGGGCTTGAGTTACTCCACGCTAAGAACCATATACAGAGCTGTTTTTGAATCTATAGTGACATATGGAGCTGTGATGTGGTTCCACAGAGCCGAACTGACTTGGCATAAAAGGAGGCTAATTAGTGCTCAAAGGGCGGCACTGCTGACCGTTGCAAAGGCCTATAGAACTGTCCCTAACGAGTCGCTCCCAATATTGGTTGGAGTACTGCCAATTGATTTATTGGTTAAGTACAGGGGCCTCACAGTGGAGAGATCACGGGTCGGAGAGCTGTCTAACGACACTAAGAAAGAACTAATGGAAGAAATCATGGATCAGTGGCAGAACAGATGGGACTCATCGGACAAAGGCCGATACACATACGAGCTCATAAGAGATGTGAGAACTAGGATGAACTGCAAATGGATATCCATTAACCATTACAGCACGCAGCTGTATACTGGACATGGTAACTTTAAAGCGAAGCTGCACAGCCTTCGACTGGTGGGATCTCCACTGTGTGATGCATGCGGAGTGGACGATACGGTTCAGCATGTAATAACGGAATGTCTCAAGACAGAAGACATCAGGAGATGGTTGGAAATTCAAATGGAAGAAAAGGGCATTCACTTAGACATGGAAAATGTTATGACAAATGAAGCGCATAACAAGATATGGAATAAATTTGCCACGAAAATCGGCAGAAGACTAGAAGAGTATGATGCATGGCAAAGAGGACAAATTTCTGATGACCCATAAGGGGGTACTCAGGTAAAGGCTTCTAAATAAGATTGTCGGAGTATCTCCGATTGGCGAGGAGGACAGGTTTTAGAGAAAACCGGTATATATACCGTGTAACGGCATAAAGCAAAGTGAATGGCCCGAAGAAAGCAAGAGGAAAGTGCCGTGCATTGTCTTACCCATCAGGGTACAGTTGCAATGCGGGAGGATGGAGGGTGCGGTGGCCTTCGGGCCTAAAACCTGTCCTCAATGAGTCTCGTGGCGGGCATGTCACTACCAATCCCAGTACATTCGGGCACTGCTCGCAACGGAAACATCCCGAGATGTTGTTTGCCATGTCCCATTCCATGGTNTGGCCTTCGGGCCTAAAACCTGTCCTCAATGAGTCTCGTGGCGGGCATGTCACTACCAATCCCAGTACATTCGGGCACTGCTCGCAACGGAAACATCCCGAGATGTTGTTTACCATGTCCCATTCCATGGTGTACTGCCATTGTGTTATTCAACCACATTGTTCACACGCGACCGTTCCAAGTTGACCGTGTTTACAATTCTCATGAAGGTACCGACACGGTGATAACGTATCTCCTGTTATCAGTCTAATATAAGTTTGGTTGGTAGCACTGTTTGTGTACATTTGTTGCACAGAATTAGACCGTGGCTATACTTGGTTGTATGCTTTACCACTGTGAGGCACACAGAATTGTAATTTTTGTTCGAAATTATGTAGGGTATTGTCCCGTTTCCAAGTCCTACACATAATGTTTGCTTATCACATAATCGTTTTGTTAATTGTGTATTGTCTTAAAATTGTTATTTTTGTTGAACGTGTGTACACTGGTACTCGCGTTTGTTCATGAGGCCGACGTTGCCTCGAACCACTTGTGGTATGTTGCACTCGGTACACAATGGTATCCATTTGCCATCAGAGGTACTGCTCGATTCGCTCCCGATTAGACCATTAAATGTCTTCCGCGAGTCGCCTCGCGTTTGCTGTTTCCTGACATGGACATTTCGGAATCTCGGGATGGATTCAGTTTTGTTACTGGGAGCACACATTTCAAGTTTAAATTTTGAATTTTTCCTTTGCTTTTGCACCAATTCAATTTGTAATAACTCAGCGCCGATTCGCCACGTGGCTTGGTGCGATTGTTGTGGTGACAGATGTTTTTGATGGCAAGGCCGCCGACCCGTCTCCCTCCATGACTGTGCGGTGGGGGAGAGTGTTCTGTTACCTCTTTGGGTGCAGGGATCAGGGCCGCTACAGCCGCACGCACCCGGGCGGCATATCCCTCCGACATCCCTGCTCAAGGATATGGGTTGTGGCGGCATTCGCTGGTTGTCATGTCCATCAATGGCAGCGCTTGAGGATGCCTGCTTTGTTTGGTGTGCCAAAATGGCGATTTGCCACGAAACTTACTTTTCACTTTGTTGGTCCTAAACTTTTTGTTTAAATTAAACTTTGCATATGAGGGCTACAAGGGCACATTTCCGTACTTGCCAGTTTTTTTATTTTGTGAATACTGACTATACATTATGTTAAAATGTATCTTAGTGATATAACTACTTATAGCAAGTCTTGCATGTTTTGTGAAATTATCACATGATCACTTATTGACACAATTATTACATGAGTTTTGGTGCTTNTAGCAAGTCTTGCATGTTTTGTGAAATTATCACATGATCACTTATTGACACAATTATTACATGAGTTTTGGTGCTGACTGCATCCAACAAATTTCCTTGTTATTCAAATGTATACACAGAGGTGACAAAATCATGGGATAGCAATATGCAAATATACAGATGGCAGTAGTATCACACACAAAATGTATAAATGGTCTTTGCATTGGTTGGGCTTTTATTTGCAGTCAAGTGATTCATGTGAAGAGGTTTATGACGTGATTATGGCCGCACAACAGGAATTAGCAGACTTTGAACGCGGAATGGTAGTTGGAGCTAGATGCAGGGGACATTCCATTTCGGAAATGATTAGGGAATTCAACATTCCGTGATCTACAGTGTCAAGAGTGCGCCGAGAATACCTAATTTCAGGCATAATCTCTCTTTATGGACAACGCATTGGCCGATGTCTTGCACTTAATNTAGCAAGTCTTGCATGTTTTGTGAAATTATCACATGATCACTTATTGACACAATTATTACATGAGTTTTGGTGCTTACTGCATCCAACAAATTTCCTTGTTATTCAAATGTATACGCAGAGGTGACAAAATCATGGGATAGCAATATGCAAATATACAGATGGCAGTAGTATCACACACAAAATGTATAAATGGTCTTTGCATTGGTTGGGCTTTCATTTGCAGTCAAGTGATTCATGTGAAGAGGTTTATGACGTGATTATGGCCGCACAACAGGAATTAGCAGGCTTTGAACGCGGAATGGTAGTTGGAGCTAGATGCAGGGGACATTCCATTTCGGAAATGATTAGGGAATTCAACATTCCGAGATCTACAGTGTCAATAGTGCGCCGAGAATACCTAATTTCAGGCATAATCTCTCTTTATGGACAACGCATTGGCCGATGTCTTGCACTTAATGACCGAGACCAACGACGTGAGTGCAGAATGGTCAGTGTTAACAG
Source organism: Clitarchus hookeri (assembly GCA_002778355.1). Lineage (NCBI taxonomy): Eukaryota > Metazoa > Arthropoda > Insecta > Phasmatodea > Phasmatidae > Clitarchus > Clitarchus hookeri. The sequence goes on from NQII01000568.1 coordinate 947,414, forward strand.
ACAAGCAACACTGCGTGAAATAACCGCAGGAATCAATGTGGGACATAACGACGGACGGGTCCGTTAGGACAGTGCGGCGAACTTTGGCTGTACTGGGCTATGCCAGCAGAAGACCGACTCGAGTGCCTTTATTAACAGCATGACATCGCCTGCAGCGCCTCTCCTGGGCTCGTGACCATATCGGTNGGAATCAATGTGGGACATAACGACGGACGGGTCCGTTAGGACAGTGCGGCGAACTTTGGCTGTACTGGGCTATGCCAGCAGAAGACCGACTCGAGTGCCTTTATTAACAGCATGACATCGCTTGCATCGCCTCTCCTGGTCTCGTTACCATATCGGTTGGACCCTGGAAGACTGGAAACCCGTGACTTGGTTAGATGAGTCCCGATTCCAGTTGGTAAGAGCTGATGGTAGGGTTAGAGTGTGGCGAAGACCCCACAAATCCATGGACCCAAGTTGTCAATAAGGAACTGTGCAAGCTGGTGGTGGTTCCATAACGGTGAGAGCTGTTTTTACATGGAATGAACTGGGTCCTCTGGTCCAACTGAATCGATCATTGACTGGAAAGCTACTTGGNCAGCTGAGTCCCGATTCCAGTAGGTAAGAGCTGATGGTAGGGTTAGAGTGTGGCGAAGACCCCACGAATCCATGGACCCAAGTTGTCAATAAGGAACTGTGCAAGCTGGTGGTGGCTCCATAACAGTGAGAGCTGTTTTTACATGGAATGAACTGGGTCCTCTGGTCCAACTGAACCGATCATTGACTGGAAAGCTACTTGGAAACCACTTGGAGACCACTTGCAGCCATTCTTGGACTTCATGTACTCAAACAACGATAGCATTTTTATGGATGACAATGCGCCATGTCACCGCGCCATAACTGTTCACGATTGGTTTGAATAACATTCTGGACAATTGCAGGGAATGATTTGGCCACCAAGACTGCCCAACATGAATCTTATCGAACATTTATGGGACCTAATTGAGAAGTCAGTTCGTGCACAAACACTTGCACCTGCAAAACCCTTTCGTAATTATGGACGTCAATAGAGGCAGCATGGATCAATATTTCTTCAGGGGACTTCCAACTACATGTTGAGTCCATGTCATGTCGAGTTGCTGCAATTCGCCGGGCAAAAGGAGGTCCCATACAATATTCGGAGGTATCGAATGACTTTTGTCGCCTCAGTGTATATCACTCTTGTAAAGCCCTCAGATCATTTTGAAAATTTATGTGTCGTTCAGAGCACGAACAAAATTGAACATTGAATATGTAACTTTTGCTCCTTAATGTTTTACGTGTCTCGTTAAAGATACATGGTGCACTGTATAATTGATTTTGTCCGGATTGTGTATTTTACATGATAAATAAATGTACATATTACAAGTTTCTAAAAACTTATAAATTTCATGTGACCCATAACATATGAACAATGTACTCCTATTTTGACCTTGTAATTGTCGTGTGGGTTGTTTGGCAACAAGACCACTTTTGTGGAGCATATTATTATCGATCTGCGGTATAGTGTGTTACACTACATAACACTCTAAATTGTAATTTGTTGTTACTTGAGTGAAAAACGACCTGGCATGGAAACATTATTTTGCCCGCCATTTCTAAAATGGCCAAGATACGTACGAGTTTCCTATGAGCAAGAGAGGCCTATAGCTTACTGAAAAAACGACGTAGGGTACGTTAACATGGTAACATTCAATTTGTAATATCGGTGATAATGTTTTTTGACATTGTGATTTCGCCACAATTGTACTCATGTTTCGTTCTTCCTTCTGCTCTTGTGGGGCCCCCAAGTCATTCGGATTACCTCTTGCACCTTGTTTGTTTTTCTGTCCCATCTTCGGTGTCATATTTGAGGTAGTCGAGGTGACCCAGGGCTGGCTGAGTGTAGAATTGCCCAGCGTCATAACTCAGCGGAGAGTTAACGATGTGGGTCTTTCGGTCGACAGCCCAGGGGGGCCTGGATGCCTCCACCAGTTAGAAGATGTATTTGTCACACACCTAATATTACATGCTTAAACAAATTGGCTTTGTGGCGAGACTGTAGGCTGTCTCGTACACCTGAAATATATTAGAAAAATTTTAGGTGGTACTACAATAGGGTGTAGCACCCTATGTGTCCTGGAGGACAATGAATCATCACTCACTAAATTTGGTAAAGCTGTTTACTCACATACTTTATTACATATTCAGGAAGAGGAAATGTGAATACTTAAAGAAACGGACCCAGCACTTACAGCCTGCCAGTGACCTTTGTGGTAAAATTTACATAAGTCAGCTTGGTGTTTTGATGATACGCGGTACCGTTNATACTCGATAGTGCACTCGCAGGTTTCCTATGGTTTTACCATAAGAGTACGCAATACGGAACAATCACCGAACTTGGCTTTGTGGCGAGACTGTAGGCTGTCTCGTACACCTGAAATATATTAGAAAATTTTTAGGTGGTACTACAATAGGGTGTAGCACCCTATGTGTCCTGGAGGACAATGAATCATCACTCACTAAATTTGGTAAAGCTGTTTACTCACATACTTTATTACATATTCAGGAAGAGGAAATGTGAATACTTAAAGAAACGGACCCAGCCCTTACAGCCTGCCAGTGACCTTTGTGGTAAAATTTACATAAGTCAGCTTGGTGTTTTGATGATACGCGGTACCGTTAAACTCTCTGGTGAGAGTACAGGTGGTATTCATCTCGGTACAGAAAATAAATGAACGGTTCCAGTTAATTACATTACTATTGTAATGAAGTAAGATCAGCCTAAAAGATGGTACCGAGATGGCTCGCGGAGGGGACGACCATGCTGCTGGTCTGGCTCATGTACTGAGAAGAACTGGGCGAACGGCATCAGATTCCGCAACAAGTTTGTGTGAACCGACGTTATACACAGAATGTTGAAACATGACATAAGCACTATGTAACATTATTGCACTGGTTAAAAATTATATAAATTAAAGAAAACACATTGGTGACACCCCCCTTGACTAAGAAATGTCTGTTAAGCTTGATGTTGTGAAGTTGGACGGGAGTGCCACCACACCTAATGAAATGTTACTGTGATGAAGGCCTTCCTACAATGTCTCCCATTATGAAAACACAATTACCCTCTTATAAATAGACAATGGATATACTTTTATGCTTTATTGTGAAAAGACTCTGTATTCCATTTCCCGTGATGTATTAGTATTTCAGTATCTACAATGTTGCCAGGTGGTTGTTTTCCGAAGAGAGAGTTTAGTCTAGCTAGGCAAAGGGGCATGGATTGCCAGCCTCGATGGCCGTTATTACAATAAAATCCACCTCTGACTGTAGCTTTGAATAAGACGAAGTTGTGTGATATGTTAAGAAAAATGTTGCATACTATAGGTCGCACTTTGGGGGATTTAGCACTTTAGCTTCGCCTTACAGGCCAGTTGACATCATTTGGTTGTGTGTTATGTCGTGTGTCGCAGTGCGAGCTGCTATGATGTAACGACCAATGGCCCACTCACNAGTGTGTTACGTCGTGTGTCGCAGTGCGAGCTGCTATGATGTAACGACCAATGGCCCACTCACCCAATGTCTGTGGCTTTGGGGTCAACACCGTTTCGGATAACCTACTAATTTATTACAAGAGTTAACTCTTGTAATAAATAAAGTAGTTAGGTCTCTTGAGTCACATAGTACCTGCTGGCATGGAGGTGCAAGTTTCGTTCCTGTCAACCGGCACTACGTACTCTTGGCCTGGTGTTGTTCGTGCGGCCTGGTGCAACTGGAGCAGTTCATGTGACTGCAGCAGTCAGAGTGGGCACTAGAAGCTTGTGGATGCGTGGTTCAATTTAAATAGCCGCGCCTTTGGTGACCACTTTTCCACACAGTTCCCAATGAGTTCTATCATTCCATAAGGCACAATAGGCGGTGGGTGGCTTCAGCTTGTGGCGTGGTCTAAGTGCATTAGGCCCCAGTCTCTGGGAACTGACTCTGTTCACATGTGATTCAAGACTACCTTCCAATGTTTTGCACTGAATCGTTGTATTTAGTTTCAGTAGAGCATATTTCACAGAGTGTGTCAAGGAACTAAATTGTAGCCATTATGGTACATCAAAGCCTCGTAATTTGGTTATTTTTATTTTATTTTAAATTATATATATTTCCACATTGACATTATTTGTCAACAGTAGGAATAGTAGTATCCTTGATCAATGTGGAACAGTCAGAAACATTGTTGACAGGAAAGATAAAAATTTAAGCACAACACTTAACTAGTGCTAATACAAATACATACTAACAAATACACAATTATTGTTGTACACATTACTTTGAAGGTACTCTAAATCTTTACAATAACAAGATCCATTGGCAGTTTGTTTCTGAATCCTGATTATTTTTAATTTTTGCCAGATCTTGGGATGGTCACAGCGATGCTATATCAACACATACCCATACAAATATGTATGTATATGATCATACACATATTAGAATAATTAATTCAAATAAAACCAAACTAAAAAAAATACAAAGAAAGTCAAATAGTAAGAGTTATTCAAAGATATGCCGTAAAAAATTACATGCATGTATAGCAGATCACTAACGAACTTCTAGAAACAGCCTTTTGGGATATTGGTGTTGCCGTAAATTGTTTCAAGAAGCCAATTCTCCACTTTTTGTCGTAACTACTAAGTTACATAGTTTGAATACAGATTATTAATAAGATGATAACCCATAGTTGGTAGAGTCCATTCATAGTTACTTCGAACTTTTGTGAAGCGCTGCTAAATATAGAGGATAATTTTTTGCCTCATGCAAACAAGGCATAACAATGTTTGGAAAATTACCAGGGGGTAACATACCACATTCATGCACATTCACGTTATTAATATTTGTAAGAGAAAAATTTCTTACTACACATTACCAATACAGCTATTTTATTTCGGTTTTCGTTCAAATTAACTATGAATGAAATTTTATATGTACAAAATTACTACTTCCCATAAAAACCTCTATAGTGCACTATCGGCCACCAGGATGCATGAAGAGAATGTGAAATAAGCCATCTTGATTTTCATCACATTTAGTAAACCGAGGTGCTGTTATTTTGTCTTGCTAAACGAGATTTTTCTTATGGGGTTAAAGATTTTTCTATCTCATCTGTCCACTGCTTGGTCAGGATTATCAAAGTAAGTAAAATCATATTTCACAATCTAATATGGCAGAGCGTTATTATGCGGTTCAATTTCACACAGAAGTCAGTATTTACCTAACTTCAATTCCTAGCTTGCTAATAAATAAAACTAGACATATGGTCAACTCTGTGGACATATTGGGTCATGGAGTGAACATGATTGTCCATGGCGTAAACACTTTCTATTTTTTATATATAAATATTTGGAGTACAATTCAAACTCATTAAAATAAGAAGTATCAATTGTTCTGATGAGACTACTGAAATATAGTTTTCTTATTATCCACCTGTGTTTGATGGTTTTGTAAGAGGCCAAACGGAATTATTTTTAATAGCTTTTAATAGCCAATCAGTTTTTATGAATGAAGCTTTATGATTGAGTAGAAAGAAATAATTTGATTTTAAGAGGAAAGTTCGTTTAACTTTTTAAGGAATACAGATTTAAGATATTATTAAATTATCCATCTATAGAGTTTTATTTTTTAAGTCTAGTTGCAATTTACTTTACAAATATGCCTTTAAGGAGAAAAAATTCAAAAGAAATTCTAAAGTGCAAGAAGAAAAGAAAATCTTTATGATAACCGAAAAACGGGAAGAGCTGAAAAGAATAAGTATGAAGAAATCTGGAGAAAACTTTGAAAATATCCTGTTAGACTAAATAAAAAGAAAGATATCACAAGAGGAAGCAGGTTATTGGTGAAATGTCAGAACGAATCAAACAATCGGTAAGAAAAAAAATGGAAAATGCAAAAGAGAAAGAAAAGGCTAAAAACAAAGGAGCGAGAGATATGAAACCAGTGTCGTAGAGTAAATTTTTTCGTGAGTCGTATAACTAAGAAACTCCAAATATCACAATAGAACTGGGTAGTCCCCCTAGTGTATCTTCTAATAGCAGATTATAAGTTGGATGTAAAAGAGCAAACAAGAACAGTGCAGGGTCTCATGAAGAATATAGACAATGAAAATAAGAAAAGAAAACAGTAATACAGAAACTAGAAAAATACAAGAAACTACTAAAAATGTTGAGAGATGTGCAGAGTAATTCTTCTTATTTGGAGACACCCAGGAAAAAAGTGAAACTAATACTGGTAGAAAAAAACCACAAGTAAATTGAAAAAAAAAAGTTATTTTTGGCGATGTTATCAAAGAACAAATAACAGGTGGCTTTAAATGAGAAAAGTAAAAAACAANGTTATTTTTGGCGATGTTATCAAAGAACAAATAACAGGTGGCTTTAAATGAGAAAAGTAAAAAACAAAAAAAAAAGTTATTAAAGTTTTTACAGGAAAATTATTTTTTATTGTAATCTGAAAATTTATGAAGTTATTGCTTNAAAAAAAAAAGTTATTAAAGTTTTTACAGGAAAATTATTTTTTATTGTAATCTGAAAATTTATGAAGTTATTGCTTTTAAATAGACAAATATATGGCTTATCTAGAACATGCTGTCTACATTTAATAAACTGATTTTGAATGATATTGTCACCGAAGTCTGCATTCATACATATCACGTGGCTTCTTATCAGGCATTACATTAAGGTGATTTCCAGCAGCGGATTTTGTTTTGTGGGGTTGTTCTGATGTCTGTAAGGGATAACAGCAATTTTCTGAAGAACATACTATTTACCGATAATCGACATACATCGTGATATGTGTTTTCAACATGATATATCTCCTGCATATTTTTCGTTTTGGTGGTGAGGCAAGTGCTAAATGAAACGTTTCCAAACCAGTGGTTATGACGTGGTGGTGTTACAACATTGCTAGCTTGCTCCCCAGACCACACACTTCGATTTTTTTCCTGTGGAGAACATTAAAAGATAGGGTTTACAACACGGTTCCTACGATGCAAGTAGACATGCAGCAACTCATTGTGGCAGCTTGCATAGGCATTATGCCAGAAACTCATCAGGCCGCTCGTCGCTCGCTACATGTACGTTTACACNCATTGTGGCAGCTTGCATAGGCATTATGCCAGAAACTCATCAGGCCGCTCGTCGCTCGCTACATGTACGTTTACAGGTGTATATTGCTGTCGATGGTAAACACATCATGCACATAATGTGGAAAGACCTAATGTAAAGTATTTCAACCATAACTGTGCTCTTTTGTACTGTGCATGAGGATGCAATTGCATCTCTCCTTAAATTGATTTGTTGTATTTTTTTTGTGTATCTGTACACACTCGTTACTCAGTACACTAAATAACAGGAAACAGATCTCCTGAATTACCTTGGTAACAGNTTGTGTATCTGTACACACTCGTTACTCAGTACACTAAATAACAGGAAACAGATCTCCTGAATTACCTTGGTAACAGAATAAAATGTAATGTATTGATATCTGACTGGCACTCACAATGCCAGTCTTCCCTCTGCTGCAGTTTTCTCTTTTGTCCAATATGGCATTTCATGCCACTTGCTGAATTAATTTAAGCGTTATGCTACTATAAGGAATAGGTCCCGTCAGGTTGAGGTACGTCATGTGTTGCTTGCAGGGCGAATAGGATATGTTTCAAAGTTTGAAGTAGTTGTGTGCCATATCTTTAATCGTGGGAATCAAGATTAAATGTTAATTTTGTGTTTATTAATCTGTATTTTAAGAGGTATTTTTTCATTTACAGGATTAACTGAATTAAATAATTAAAGTATTTAAATAAAACTTGCCTGATCCTATTTAACCTCCAGCATTGGGTGAATATTATCACACAGTAAGTTTTTAAAAATAATTTTAATTGTAAGTTTTACATAGAAATTGCAAAATTGTCAAACCACAACTAACTGGAAAAAAAGAAATCATAAAATATTTTACAACAAACCATAAGCTAAAACTTCTACCACTCGTCTAATACAAAGTTGAAACTTTTGTATCAAACCTGTAGTAGTGAAACTAACCAGTAACCAATCTTAACTGATACTTTGGAAATANTTGCATACTATAGGTCGCACTTTGGGGGATTTAGCACTTTAGCTTCGCCTTACAGGCCAGTTGACATCATTTGGTTGTGTGTTATGTCGTGTGTCGCAGTGCGAGCTGCTATGATGTAACGACCAATGACCCACTCACCCAATGTCTGTGGCTTTGGGGTCAACACCGTTTCGGATCACCTACTAATTTATTACAAGAGTTAACTCTTGTAATAAATAAAGTAGTTAGGTCTCTTGAGTCACATAGTGCCTGCTGGCAAGGACGTGCAAGTTTCGTTCCTATCAACCGGCACTACGTACTCTTGGCCTGGTGTTGTTCGTGCGGCCTGGTGCAACTGGAGCAGTTCATGTGACTGCANTCAACCGGCACTACGTACTCTTGGCCTGGTGTTGTTCGTGCGGCCTGGTGCAACTGGAGCAGTTCATGTGACTGCAGCAGTCAGAGTGGGCACTAGAAGCTTGTGGATGCGTGGTTCAATTTAAATAGCCGCGCCTTTGGTGACCACTTTTCCACACAGTTCCCAATGAGTTCTATCATTCCATAAGGCACAATAGGCGGTGGGTGGCTTCAGCTTGTGGCGTGGTCTAAGTGCATTAGGCCCCAGTCTCTGGGAACTGACTCTGTTCACATGTGATTCAAGACTACCTTCCAATGTTTTGCACTGAATCGTTGTATTTAGTTTCAGTAGAGCATATTTCACAGAGTGTGTCAAGGAACNCTACCTTCCAATGTTTTGCACTGAATCGTTGTATTTAGTTTCAGTAGAGCATATTTCACAGAGTGTGTCAAGGAACTAATTGTAGCCATTATGGTACATCAAAGCCTCGTATTTTGGTTATTTTTATTTTATTTTAAATTATATATATTTCCACATTGACATTATTTGTCAACGGTAGGAGTAGTAGTATCCTTGATCAATGTGGAACAGTCAGAAACATTGTTGACAGGAAAGATAAAAATTTAAGCACAACACTTAACTAGTGCTAATACAAATACATACTAACAAATACACAATTATTGTTGTACACATTACTTTGAAGGTACTCTAAATCTTTACAATAACAAGATCCATTGGCAGTTTGTTTCTGAATCCTGATTATTTTTAATTTTTGCCAGATCTTGGGATGGTCACAGCGATGCTATATCAACACATACCCATACAAATATGTATGTATATGATCATACACATATTAGAATAATTAATTCAAATAAAACCAAACTAAAAAAAATACAAAGAAAGTCAAATAGTAAGAGTTATTCAAAGATATGCCGTAAAAAATTACATGCATGTATAGCAGATCACTAACGAACTTCTAGAAACAGCCTTTTGGGATATTGGTGTTGCCGTAAATTGTTTCAAGAAGCCAATTCTCCACTTTTTGTCGTAACTACTAAGTTACATAGTTTGAATCCAGATTATTAATAAGATGATAACCCATAGTTGGTAGAGTCCATTCATAGTTACTTCGAACTTTTGTGAAGCGCTGCTAAATATAGAGGATAATTTTTTGCCTCATGCAAACAAGGCATAACAATGTTTGGAAAATTACCAGGGGGTAACATACCACATTCATGCACATTCATGTTATTAATATTTGTAAGAGAAAAATTTCTTACTACACATTACCAATACAGCTATTTTATTTCGGTTTTCGTTCAAATTAATTATGAATGAAATTTTATATGGACAAAGTTACTACTTCCCATAAAAACCTCTATAGTGCACTATCGGCCACCAGGATGCATGAAGAGAATGTGAAATAAGCCATCTTGATTTTCATCACATTTAGTAAACCGAGGTGCTGTTATTTTGTCTTGCTAAACGAGATTTTTGTTATGGGGTTAAAGATTTTTCTATCTCATCTGTCCACTGCTTGGTCAGGATTATCAAAGTAAGTAAAATCATATTTCACAATCTAATATGGCAGAGCCTTATTATGCGGTTCAATTTCACACAGAAGTCAGTATTCACCTAACTTCAATTCCTAGCTTGCTAATAAATAAAACTAGACATATGGTCAACTCTGTGGACATATTGGGTCATGGAGTGAACATGATTGTCCATGGCGTAAACACTTTCTATTTTTTATATTTAAATATTTGGAGTACAATTTAAACTCATTAAAATAAGAAGTATCAATTGTTCTGATGAGACTACTGAAATATAGTTTTCTTATTATCCACCTGTGTTTGATGGTTTTGTAAGAGGCCAAACGGAATTATTTTTAATAGCTTTTAATAGCCAATCAGTTTTTATGAATGAAGCTTTATGATTGAGTAGAATGAAATAATTTGATTTTAAGAGGAAAGTTCGTTTAACTTTTTAAGGAATACAGATTTAAGATATTATTAAATTATCCATCTATAGAGTTTTATTTTTTAAGCCTAGTTGCAATTTACTTTACAAATATCCCTTTAAGGAGGAAAAATTCAAAAGAAATTCTAAAGTGCAAGAAGAAAAGAAAATCTTTATGATAACCGAAAAACGGGAAGAGCTGAAAAGAATAAGTATGAAGAAATCTGGAGAAAACTTTGAAAATATCCTGTTAGACTAAATAAAAAGAAAGATATCACAAGAGGAAGCAGGTTATTGGTGAAATGTCAGAACGAATCAAACAATCGGTAAGAAAAAAAATGGAAAATGCAAAAGAGAAAGAAAAGGCTAAAAACAAAGGAGCGAGAGATATGAAACCAGTGTCGTAGAGTAAATTTTTTCGTGAGTCGTATAACTAAGAAACTCCAAATATCACAATAGAACTGGGTAGTCCCCCTAGTGTATCTTCTAATAGCAGATTATAAGTTGGATGTAAAAGAGCAAACAAGAACAGTGCAGGGTCTCATGAAGAATATAGACAATGAAAATAAGAAAAGAAAACAGTAATACAGCAACTAGAAAAATACAAGAAACTACTAAAAATGTTGAGAGATGTGCAGAGTAATTCTTCTTATTTGGAGACACCCAGGAAAAAAGTGAAACTAATACTGGTAGAAAAAAACCACAAGTAAATTGAAAAAAAAAGTTATTTTTGGCGATGTTATCAAAGAACAAATAACAGGTGGCTTTAAATGAGAAAAGTAAAAAACAAAAAAAAAAAGTTATTAAAGTTTTTACAGGAAAATTATTTTTTATTGTAATCTGAAAATTTATGAAGTTATTGCTTTTAAATAGACAAATATATGGCTTATCTAGAACACGCTGTCTACATTTAATAAACTGATTTTGAATGATATTGTCACCGAAGTCTGCATTCATACATATCACGTGGCTTCTTATTAGGCATTACATTAAGGTGATTTCCAGCAGCGGATTTTGTTTTGTGGGGTTGTTCTGATGTCTGTAAGGGATAACAGCAATTTTCTGAAGAACATACTATTTACCGATAATCGACATACATCGTGATATGTGTTTTCAACATGATATATCTCCTGCATATTTTTCGTTTTGGTGGTGAGGCAAGTGCTAAATGAAACGTTTCCAAACCAGTGGTTATGACGTGGTGGTGTTACAACATTGCTAGCTTGCTCCCCAGACCACACACTTCGATTTTTTTCCTGTGGAGAACATTAAAAGATAGGGTTTACAACACCGTTCCTACGATGCAAGTAGACATGCAGCAACTCATTGTGGCAGCTTGCATAGGCATTATGCCAGAAACTCATCAGGCCGCTCGTCGCTCGCTACATGTACGTTTACACGTGTATATTGCTGTCGATGGTAAACACACCATGCACATAATGTGGAAAGACCTAATGTAAAGTATTTCAACCATAACTGTGCTCTTTTGTACTGTGCATGAGGATGCAATTGCATCTCTCCTTAAATTGATTTGTTGTATTTTTGTTGTGTATCTGTACACACTCGTTACTCAGTACACTAAATAACAGGAAACAGATCTCCTGAATTACCTTGGTAACAGAATAAAATGTAATGTATTGATATCTGACTGGCACTCACAATGCCAGTCTTCCCTCTGCTGCAGTTTTCTCTTTTGTCCAATATGGCATTTCATGCCACTTGCTGAATTAATTTAAGCGTTATGCTACTATAAGGAATAGGTCCCGTCAGGTTGAGGTACGTCATGTGTTGCTTGCAGGGCGAATAGGATATGTTTCAAAGTTTGAAGTAGTTGTGTGCCATATCTTTAATCGTGGGAATCAAGATTAAATGTTAATTTTGTGTTTATTAATCTGTATTTTAAGAGGTATTTTTTCATTTACAGGATTAACTGAATTAAATAATTAAAGTATTTAAATAAAACTTGCCTGATCCTATTTAACCTCCAGCATTGGGTGAATATTATCACACAGTAAGTTTTTAAAAATAATTTTAATTGTAAGTTTTACATAGAAATTGCAAAATTGTCAAACCACAACTAACTGGAAAAAAAGAAATCATAAAATATTTTACAACAAACCATAAGCTAAAACTTCTACCACTCGTCTAATACAAAGTTGAAACTTTTGTATCAAACCTGTAGTAGTGAAACTAACCAGTAACCAATCTTAACTGATACTTTGGAAATACAATGAACATTTGGAATTGTTTTCTCAAACTTAGTGACATAATGAACATAAATTAATACTGTGCTTTGACTTTCCTGTTCTGAAGATGACTCCTCATCACTGAACCAGTGTTCTCCATCGCCAGANAAAGTTGAAACTTTTGTATCAAACCTGTAGTAGTGAAACTAACCAGTAACCAATCTTAACTGATACTTTGGAAATGCAATGAACATTTGGAATTGTTTTCTCAAACTTAGTGACATAATGAACAGAAATTAATACTGTGCTTTGACTTTCCTGTTCTGAAGATGACTCCTCATCACTGAACCAGTGTTCTCCATCGCCAGATGAGTTGTAAATCTGAACATTCTATTTATTTTCATCTTCCCCCTCCTCCTGAAAATCTGAAAGGCCTTCAACACATTTACCAGCCTAAACATGCTATTTTCTCCATGAAGGGCAGTGATTTGGCACATCAGAAAATCTCATTTCTTTCAAAACAGTCCACAAATGTTACATCCATCGTGTTTTGAGAGGTTGCACTGGGGGCCACTTTGCACTTCAGCTTGTTGAAGATTTGAAAGCCTTTTCAGGACTTGGTTTCTATCTGTAGGAAAGATACCAGCCTTGGCAAAACCTGGTTTTACATTTGTGCTACTAGTCATTGCCTGCATCATTTAGCTTGTTCAAGAGTCTGGAGAAAATATATTTCTGTTAACACGCTTATTTTATACCTGGACCAGCTCTTCATTTTGATAATATTGTTCTCCATGCACATTTAAGAAGCCTAAAAAAGGTTAATCTAGTGGTTGTGTTAGGTAAGTTTTTTTTTTTTGGTGAGAAACACAAAGGAAATACCATTGTCTTTGCACACCTTAATGGCATAAGCTGAAGTGTTGGTGATAAATTATCTCCCAAAAGAATTTTTTTCCTTCATGTTTACTTAAGTAAGGCACAGCAATATTTTCAACCCAGTCATCGAAGCAAGCAGAGACAAACCATCTACTTTTGCATCTCTGTTAAACCTTGCATTTTCTGACCCACCTCTATGCCACGAGTCATATACATGAGCTAACTTGTAAACAACATATGGTGATTGGACGGTTCCATCTGCTGCAGCAGCATACATAATGGATGTGCTATATTTAGAACTGTTAAGTATACATTCAGAATACTTATATCCTTTTTTAATGATTACTTTCTTTATACCTGGATCAACTCGTAAATTGGTCTCTTCGAAATTTACAGTGTTAGATGGCGGTACACCATAATGTGATTCTTCGAGATGATCAAAAAATATATGTATTACTTCCTGGGAGATGTGCTGACACAGATGCAAAGAAATTTCTTCTTTATGGTACTTCATGAATGATTCGGCGAAGTCCTTTCCTGTGAAGTTGTTTTCAAACTTGGTAATTGTTACTCTCCGCCTGTCCAAAAATACTTTTACAAGGCATCGTAGGTCAAACCAAGTCAAGAGGATAACCCCACTCGGCGGACATCTTTATCCTTTCTATCAATATTTCTTCCTCTTCGAATGAAAGGGCTAATTGACTCACTTGAGAGTCTTAAGATTAGATTTTTTTTAAGTGCCTTTATATTACTGCGTATTAAATATTGTACACGTTGGCAACTTTACTTATTAATAATTTTCCACATACTACATCATTCTTTGCTTTTGTCACTTTTTCCAAGTCGGTCGTCTTGTACTGCTTTATTCTTGTTTTGGACAGTACACATGAGGCATTTTCTTAGGTGATTCTATTCACCCCACTTTAAGACTAGAATTACATGGCAGAAACCAACTAACCGTTTTCAATAAAACATTGAATTATTTAAGTTAACCAACCACTATTACAGCCTAAGATATAAATATAGCCACTTACGATTGAAAGGTTTCCGAACATTTGATTTAGTTTGTTTGGCACAGACAAAGTTTATCAACACGCACTTCTTAATCATACTTTACGAGAAGAAACGATAAACAACATGGTTATTAGGGTAACCAACCTGTGATCCTAAAATATACCAACCACTCAAACATAAGGTTTCTTAATAAGGTTTATATTTTCTGAAAATATATATTTATATTTCCTGTCCAGTTAGTCAAATAATATTACTAACTCTTGATACTATTTATCCCTTTTGTATTTTAATTATATTTTTATTGTGGTATTGTATTACTGTAGTCACATTACATTACATGTATGCACAGTGATTAGACACATTACATGTATGCACAGTGAAGTAACAATGTTACCAATTCTGAACATAATTAAGTACCAACATACATTTACCCTAGAAACAGCTAAATGCCAAAATCGACCGTTTCTTTTTACAATCGCAAATGGTTGGAAACAGTAAAGTTACTCTGCTTTTACCCAACACAGCTGCTCTTAATTGGCCTGTATTTGTGATTCAAAACAGGTATCATTAATAACAAGTTACCCTTTTTCTCGTTGCTTAGCTTACTTTGTTTTCCATCTCCGCAGAGTATGACACTTCTTTTGCCTATAACAGTCACCCCTTTCTTTAGAACACGAACATGCATCCATGTTTCCACTTCATTGAATGTTTGCTTCACTACTGCAACTCTTGGTTTCTCTCCGGAGAAGCGTAATATGGACGACTTTGAAATATTAAACTTCGTTGTTGTTATTAGAGAATCAGTCGTAGCCTGTATATTAATGAATCCGTCTTTAGTAATTTCCATAGCTTTAAACTTATTTGCATGGATAGCAGNTCAGTCGTAGCCTGTATATTAATGAATCCGTCTTTAGTAATTTCCATAGCTTTAAACTTATTTGCATGGATAGCAGATCTGACCACATCATGCAGCTCGTCAGGTACAAATGCCCTGCACACTTACCTCCTCTTCTGTACAAGATAAAGTCCCTATCGCACGACAAATAGCTGTGAACAGAAACAAGAAATTTCTGTTCAATGGTACGAAACATGCCCAGTGACACAAGGTAAACAAAAAGGAAGACAATCGTCCTGTTTTTGTTTTCAGCCACAAAATTATTGCGCCATTTTATAATATATATTTTTATATCAATACTGTTCAGTACATGAAGCAGACAAGATACTGTTATTTCACCCCATCGGCCTGACCTAATCTCATGCCACATGCACATGTAAGCCTTATTGAAGTTGCACACATGAACACAGAAGTTAAAGCAAGTAGACCACCTTTTGTAAAACATATCACTATGTTCTAGGGTCGGGACTAACATAACCAGCTGCATATCTATAGATGCCACACTTAAGTTACTGCCAGGCATCTGAGATGTTACAGAGTCATCTTTAAAACATTCAATATCCTCTTAAGATTTTCTGTGTTGTTGGTTTAGTCTGAGTTTTACAGCTCTTGACACTTGAGAGGTTTTGCATTATTTAATTGCACATTGCAGTCGGCCACAGGTTCAGCAAGTGTGTGCATGTGGAGACCGGAATTACATATCAGGAAACTGTAGCTGGCGAATAGTGACTCTCTGCTCATGGTATACTGTTTATGTGGCCTTAAATGCTCTCGCTAACTTCAATGGAAAGCTTCTTTGATTTAGCGAACCGTCCTTGCTTCTCTTAAAAAATGAATTTGCCCTTTTTTTTCTTCTTGCAATGAGGATTTTAAAGTTGTTCTTAGATATAGCAAAAATGTCAATAAAGGTTTGCCGACACCCCTGAACATTATTTCNATGAGGATTTTAAAGTTGTTCTTAGATATAGCAAAAATGTCAATAAAGGTTTGCCGACACCCCTGAACATTATTTCCATCTCCAGCTCGAACACAGTACCTAACTGCAGCCTGTCGTCGACTTTCTTTTGAGGTTGTATATGTACCATGTAGTCGCCGCTGCATTAACCGCATGAGGTAGTTATATTGAGTAGCATAAAACTAGGTGANGTTGTATATGTACCATGTAGTCGCCGCTGCATTAACCGCATGAGGTAGTTATATTGAGTAGCATAAAACTAGGTGAACAATGTTTCTTTCAGTTCAGATGACAATGTACTGCATATGTGCAAGACACCTATGAAGACAGTGAAACATACTATACAGGTGTGTATTCTGGAACCAACATTTTTGTGAGTGAAGTGATCTGTGCCGCTCTTAACGGCGAGGATTTTTATATATACATATATATAGTACATAGTATTATATGTATATATAAAAATCCTCGCCGTTAAGAGCGGCACAGATCACTTCACTCACAAAAATGTTGGTTCCAGAATACCTATTTTACCTATTTTAAATCAATACATTTATATATATATAAATTAATTGATTTAAAATAGGTAAACAAAGATTAGGTTCTAGGTTAAAAATAGTACCTGTGTCGCATGTGTTTTCTTTGGTTGTTCCTCTATATTCCTGTATGTTTTGTATGCTTTCCCATTAGTTCTACGTCGTTTCTGTACACATTCAACCAGAACCTTTCCTTCGTCGCCCTTCATTCGTTGCAAAATACGAATGCATAGCGAATTGCTTCCTTCCATATCTGTCATGAGTAACTGGCACTTAGAAGACCTGTAGGTACACACTTTCGCTGTACAGCAGAGGTGCCATCTTGGGAGGGCTGTATGAACGAAAGGATTGACTGTGGCACATAGAGTTATCTTAGGTACGTTGTCAATAGTACATAGATGGGTTCTGATATAAGTACATATTTTTGACCAAAATGGCACTAAGCAGGTTTATTGGTTACACCCTGCAATTGTTGCATGTCACTGTTGCGACTGAAAGTAGCAGGGCCAAAATTCGCATCAGCGACATGGCATCGCTGCAACACACCATTCGCTCTAAAGCTGCAGTCAGCTACCAGTGCTGGAGTCCGTCGCATAAGTAGTGCCAGTTGCTCCTATTGAAAATAAATAATTTGTGTGTTTGAGTTATGAAATTTTGTTACTTAATCACTTTAACTTTGCCACACCACGAACAACGAAAGTAAATTAAGTACAAGTTTTGTAAATATTAAATGTAGGTAATAGAATAATTTTCAATTGTAAATTCTTTTTTAATTCCATGTTTGACACATGCCATTCCAAGAGAAGTCTCGTGAGGATAGTTTGACAGTGAGATGGACCTTAAATCACACTTTAGTGGGAGTGTTTATGCATTATTTAAATACTCAATTTATATGCATATCCTACTTATTGGTAAATCAGTTTTACAGTTGTGCATTATAACAAATTTGGAGTTTATATTTAATAAAATAACACATTCACGTACAGAAGACAATAATGCNTACAGTTGTGCATTATAACAAATTTGGAGTTTATATTTAATAAAATAACACATTCACGTACAGAAGACAATAATGCTTAAAACTTGCTGTTTCTCTATAGATTTCCTTTGTCACAGCTTACATCTGTTCCTTTACCTAGCAGAAATACATTGGAAGTGCATCGTAACGTATCATAGTTAAAGCCAGGTGTTACATTCTCTTCGTGTTACACATCACACAAGCATGTAAAATTCGCGTAGAGTATAAGAATGTCACACAATATTTTATTGTTGCATTTTAAATTGAATACACTTAAAATAAGTTTGACAAGCATATATATTGTCTCTAACACTACTTTATCCCTATTGTAACTGGCGAGCATGTTAACATGCTACAAAGCAGTTTAAAGTGCAAAATCTTGACTATGAAAGCATTTCATTATGTGATGTAATTAAAAAACTATTGATTTGAACAATACATCCACATGTGTCCCCGTGACCACTTGTACCTCCACATTCATTTACAGCACCTAGCGGACAACGGGCCGAAGTGAACACACGGCAGAGAGTACGTCAGTATGGGGCGGCGAGAATTAACACACGTCTCGTCGTCACATACTAGGTGATTCAAGTGACCATTTTGGTATATTTACTTCAAGAGGTAACACATGGAGATAATAACAAGCGGTCCAATACGGTGTCCCCCCCGAAAGCCACAGCCGTCAGATGCTCTGACAATTGGAGGGAACGTCGGCGCAGCTCGTGCCGCGACGCTCATCATCCTTCCAACCGGCATGACGTCGACTGGCCTGCTGGTCGGAATAATAGTGCTTCTTAACCCCAAGTGTGGCTGAATAGTGGGGAATCAAATCCCGAAGAATTACACAGTGTTCAAAATGCCGAAGCCAAATTAATTAGAGTTATTATTTTATTAAAACCTCAAACGAGCATGGCTACTCACACCCCTTTCAGGAATGGACTCTTCCACCTAACCCAAGCCAAAACACTTGTACTTGCCCAATGGCGAATAAAACCGGAAACTGAAATAAATTCTCAGTTTTCAGTTATTTAAAAACTGTAATTATGTTAAATTCTTAAGAGGGTAATTTTGTTATTTTCACAGTAGACTGCCTATGNTCAGTTATTTAAAAACTGTAATTATGTTAAATTCTTAAGAGGGTAATTTTGTTATTTTCACAGTAGACTGCCTATGAAGGCAATGTTGTTTTTATTTTATGCTTCTAGTGGGGTGACATCCCCGTGACGTCACAGTCACAAACATAATTATCACATAATTTATCATAGGGATATCACCAGCACATTATTGAATAATGAGTTGTATTGTGCAGCATATTCATTAAACCAAAGGGTGTGATTTTCCGGCGATTGGCAGCTTANTCAGTTATTTAAAAACTGTAATTATGTTAAATTCTTAAGAGGGTAATTTTGTTATTTTCACAGTAGACTGCCTATAAAGGCAATGTTGTTTTTATTTTATGCTTCTAGTGGGGTGACATCCCCGTGACGTCACAGTCACAAACATAATTATCACATAATTTATCATAGGGATATCACCAGCACGTTATTGAATAATGAGTTGTATTGTGCAGCATATTCATTAAACCAAAGGGTGTGATTTTCCGGCGATTGGCAGCTTANTTATTGAATAATGAGTTGTATTGTGCAGCATATTCATTAAACCAAAGGGTGTGATTTTCCGGCGATTGGCAGCTTAGGTAGTGCCCTGTGTGTGAAAACGATCGCTTCTCTTTTCTCAACATTAATTTTAATCTGCCATTTTGTGTAAAACTCTTGAAAGGGTGTCAGAGTACTTTGTAGTCTCCATGTTGCTAAGCCGAGGCTATGTAAGCGACTGATTATGACAATGTCGTCTGTATAGCAACCGAATTGCACCACTCGCAGGTCACGCTTCGATACGTCATGCGTATTCATATTAAATAATACAGTGCCAAGAATGCTGCTTTGTGGCACTCCAGCATAAATTGTTTTGCTCTCTGATTTCGTCCCTTTGCAGTGTACAGAAAAAATAATGTAATTTAAATAGCTGGCCAGTAATTCAATCTAACAAAAGGGGAATTTTAATTAATATGATTTATACAGTAAGCCAGCAGAAATACATATTCAAAAGCCTTTTCCATATCTAAGATGACAGCACCAGTTGAAGGCATGCTTTATATATTCTCTTATTCGTTCAAGTTGGTGTGTTGTCTAATGCTTTTGTCGGAAGCCAAATAGTTATTCCCGGGGGGCGGGGGGGAAATGGCTGGTAAGGTGAGCGTTAATCCGTCTTTTCATGATATATTCTACCACATTGGAAGAACATTTAATGGTTAATTAGCCTTTAATTTTGAGGTAGTTTCTTATATTTCCCTCGCTTTTGNTACCACATTGGAAGAACATTTAATGGTTAATTAGCCTTTAATTTTGAGGTAGTTTCTTATATTTCCCTCGCTTTTGAAATACAATTACATTTTCAGTTTTCCATTCGCTCTGGAAGTATTCCAACTTGAAAATAGCATTGATAAAGTCAACTCCCGAATTTCCGGGGTAATGACTGGCTAAGGGTTCACAGATAACCGATTTCACGGTTTACTTTAGGCCTACAAATTGTACATGTAAGTTATGTAAACAAAATTTATATAGTCATACAGGAATGCCATTTTTTGACAGCCAGTGTGTGTCAACATCATAAGTGATAATAACACTAAGTACACAAAATATTTTATCACCTGATGTGTTAAAGATTGTAATGCAATTTCATGTTGGCTATTTTGACATCCTACCTAAGAACAACAGAAATCGGAGAAATATGCGGGCAGGAAGATCGTAAGCAGAATGTCTATTTTTTTAATTTTATATCGTCACAAAACAACTGTTTTAGTGTAACAAATCAAACTTCGTTCTAGAATAATATGTATGTGTTTAAACGAAATTGATCACTGTATGAGAAAGTTTAACTTATTTTATGTCTTCTTCATAGGCAGTAGCTAGTGCTTGATGCTAACGTCTCCACGTGCATGCGTCATATAAATTTAAGATGCCGGACATTTATCATAGAGTAGTTTTCAAATGTGTATACATTAATTTTTGATATAAAATAATTCCAACCCGAGATGTTTTGAGCCCACAAGAGATGAAAAATTCACTTTTAAAAGGAGGTGTTGATAACACTTATACGACACAGCAGCGAAATAGGTAACCGTGCGGCCATCTTTCGGCGAGTGCGTGGAGCTCGCTTCGGAATCCACACCCCCATGATGTGATTCGTTTGCAAATATGCGACTTAATTCTCATAGCTAATTTTTCCATGAGCTGTATAAATATTTTAACATTAAATATTTACGTGTAAAGCGATTCTGCTTGCTAATAAATTTTTTTCTGCCCTGCAATCGCCAAGACTTTGTAAGGCCAACTCATCATTTTTTTTGGCTTGACTCCCCCCTCCCCTCTAACGTTTTCTCTCAAGCAACAAAGCGAAAATAAATGTTATTAATTTTTTAAAACCACCCATGACACGTTGTTTGCATAGGAGTAATTATTTCGGCAAATTATATTTATGTTAATATAATATTTTGTCATCTAGTTGTACTCTGTGGCACTGTTAATTTATAAATATCCTCTGCATGTACGAACGACTGTAAACTACAAGATCTCGCCTTTTTGACGAGCTGACGCGAGTTTCAATTGTTAAATACTTTATTATTATGAATGAAAATGTGCTGTCTGACATTTTCCTTGTATTTCTAATACTTACAAGTTTTACTCACATTCGCTTTTAAATACGTGTGTAAATATATTACTCAAACATTTTAATATTAAAATTAATCAGTACCGTATCACTCAACTGCAGCCAGGTAATTAACAGCATGTGCGTGTGTTATTAAGAGCAGTGGTGCACGACTGTAGGAAGCTGTTCAATATTTGACTTTGAACTGGTGGCTCCACGGTTAATCCGCAACGCGATTAAGCTACCTCCGGTAAATCTAGAGTTTACTGTACATGTAGTTATATACTCACGAGTCAGCCGAGGGATTTTTTCTAAAATAATTGCTTGAATGCCGAGAGCCTGAGTAAGTTCTGGTTCGTCTTCAGTCGGTCACCTTTGTTTTGTATTTAACTAGCGAACTGTCCCGTCTTACCCCAGTAACAATTTAGTTTTTAAAGCCATACATTGAAAGACAAAAATGGTTTTGTGGGCCATACTTAAAAGATAAACATGCTATCGCAGACTTTTATGTCTACCTTTTTGAGAGCTACAATTCTGTAGTACATTTATTTGATGTATCTCTTATGGTTTAGTCAGCACAAGCCATGTAAGCGCCCTTAAAGCAGTTTTTTACAACTTGATTACAAACAGTTAGATATTTCTCTACTATCCTTACATTAACTATAAATGTATTATACACCAAAACCTTCCTCAAGAAATTCTCTAAATTATGTTGAAAACCGCATCAAAATCTATCAAGTAGTTTAGATGTACTAAGCGAATACACAAACAGACGCGGATAAGCGACTTTGTTTTATACTATTAAGAGATTCGCGGTATATTTGTGTCGTGAAACTTCTATCACACGAGTCCTGGTAGTCTATACATCTTGGTTTAGGCCTACCATTACTTCACCACGCATAGCTGGCGCTATTATTCCTGCTGAAAATTCTGCAGACGAGTTTTCCATCTGATTCTACTACAGAGTGCTACTGATTGCNCTGGCGCTATTATTCCTGCTGAAAATTCTGCAGACGAGTTTTCCATCTGATTCTACTACAGAGTGCTACTGATTGCGAATTTTTACTGATGGTGTTCATTTTGGTATGCTTTGTGTGTACTATGTGGAATGCAGCCATTTTTAAAATGTTATTTTACTTATTTATTAGTACACAGTCTATCCAGTTGTGGGCGATAAATGAGGGAATAAATACATAACTGAATAAGCAAATAAATAAATATGCATCTGCCAACGAAAAAATAAATGTTTTAATGTTCTAATGAACTCTGTCTTAACTAGCTATTCTGTGCAGAGACTTATTAGTTTTATTTTTACTTTCCTAATCANAATGTTCTAATGAACTCTGTCTTAACTAGCTATTCTGTGCAGAGACTTATTAGTTTTATTTTTACTTTCCTAATCCTTGTCGTAATCCATCAATTGCATTCCTGATTATTCCCAAACATCCAACAAATACTCATATAATATCCCTGGCATATACCATCATGTGATGCAGTTAAACAATAGNAATGTTCTAATGAACTCTGTCTTAACTAGCTATTCTGTGCAGAGACTTATTAGTTTTATTTTTACTTTCCTAATCATTGTCTTAATCCATCAATTGCATTCCTAATTATTCCCAAACATCCAACAAATACTCATATAATATCCCTGGCATATACCATCATGTGATGCAGTTAAACAATAGNATTATTCCCAAACATCCAACAAATACTCATATAATATCCCTGGCATATACCATCATGTGATGCAGTTAAACAATAGTTCAAGCACAGGCTGAAAAATTCCTTTTTATTTGCAAATTGGTAAGTATACTAACACAAGTTGCCGATTCGGTTCTGCGGCCTGGAGGCCTTCGAAATGTGAATAAATTTGGATTAAAAATATTTTTCAGTACTGCATGGTTCTTTGCTGTATGGGATACTATTATCGGTCAGCATTTCATGACAGAGACAGATATACATCAGCTGGTTGGTGGTGCTTCAGAAACATTGCAATTTGTTGCTAAACTTCGTATGTTTGTGTGAAGAAGTACTAGAGTATCTTATTTTACGTACATTAATTTAAATGTGTCTGCTCTGGAAAGAACGATATAAGGTACGAAGATAGGTTTGATTTAATATACTTGAAGTAAAGTCAAATAAATTTATATAGCAAATATCTATTTCGTTTGAGAAAAAATGTCTGACCCACGGTAGTATTAAACATGTTGCGTAGAGTAGTTTTTAATGTTTAACTTGTTTAAACTACTGCATGTTAAGAACTAGATACGGCACTGCATGTTTTTTTTTGTTTACAAATACCAGGTATTTTTAATGCGTGTTTTTCTTGTCTATACTTAGATCACATGAATGCCGACGCCAGCAATACCAAAGATTCTAAAATGAAGAACGTTACAGCAAGGTAGCAAACAAATACGCATGCAAATTAAAGACTCTTCATTGAAATGGCGTCAAGTACAGCGTGTGATGAAAAACGTGTTGACAGGATGTCCGAAGAGAGAAACGAAGGAAACAACAAGATAATAACAAACGATGTTTCAAAGGAGTCAGAAGCACNGACAGGATGTCCGAAGAGAGAAACGAAGGAAACAACAAGATAATAACAAACGATGTTTCAAAGGAGTCAGAAGCACCATTGTTGAAGTCTTCAGGATATGTGAATGTAAACAAACGTCAAATGAAGAAAAATGACAGTGGAATATCGGTTGAAAAATCCGAAAATAGTTCCGATGATGATTCTTCCAAACGTCAAAAAAGTAGTTCTGAGAAACCCCAAAGCGTAGAAGGTACAGTGTCAGAATGTGAACCTGCCAGTGACAAAGGGGCCTCGTTCCTTAAGCTAAAGTCNCCCAAAGCGTAGAAGGTACAGTGTCAGAATGTGAACCTGCCAGTGACAAAGGGGCCTCGTTCCTTAAGCTAAAGTCTAAGTCTAAGCACAGGAATTACCGGAGCAAGAAATCTGGAACAGTAACTGTTGTCGAGTCAAATTCAGATGACGAGTTACATGTATTAACAAAATGTGGTTCAAGCACGCAAGAAGAGAGTGGTAGTTCTAATTCTGGTCATCCACAAGTTGCAACACAGAACGGCATTGAAAATGTGGATGATGATGATGTGCCACCAGAAACTTACGACATTTTTGGTCCAGTAGCAGAGAACAGGAAACTATCGGGAGATAGTGGCAGCGAAGACACAAACTATGGCGAGGGCACTACAGCAAAGGGAACTTCTACAGATAGTGAGGCTGATGATGAAGAGGAGGAAATCACACCAAGTGTGCTGCTGAAGAAGCCCCCAAAACATAAGTGGTGCATTGTAAAGGAGGTGATAAACAGGTTAGTTTCAAAACATTGTAGTTAGAAATTTGGAGGTTAATTGTTTATTTATGTGACTTGTTAGAAAAAATTACTTGTAATGTGATTAGTTTGGGCCCTACAGAAGTTGCTGAATCTACCATGTCGGCACTTTGTGGTCTGTCAGTGCCCTAAAAATGCATTAGTAGTTAGGGATGTGAAGATGAGGGATACTGGCGAGTATAAATGTAAAACATTAGGAAATTCCATCAAAATGGTTAGAAAGTATGATAAAAAATATTATGCCATTAACGATAGAAACTATATAAATGGACATGCCAAGTATTTCCAGTAAACTTGGCTACAATGTAGGATAAGTGGTTCTACTTATTAACTTCTTATAAGAAAGTGATAGGGCATAGTCTACTTTTAAATCTGAAGACTTAAAATTTAATTTGTTTTAAGTTTCCTTAATGCATGCAGAGCAAGTAGTCCTATATTGTAATATGTTTTGGTAATTATTGAGAATTGGGGCTTTTCTGAAAAAAAAAAAAAATCATGGAAAGTGGTATATTTCCACTCTACTAATTACACAGAACACGAATTTACTAGGGGCATTAACGTACTACCAATACAAACCACAAATACAATAGTGGGAGGGCTGTGAAGATCAGGGAAATTGTGGAGTAAAATCACTATAAATACACCTTCAAAAAATACAGACACCTCAATTTTACATTAGTCCACCCAATTTTGTAATAAGTGCCCACCTAACCTAATTTAATCTAACCCCATGATTAGTGAATCACTGTTTTACATTTTTAAGGTAATTATTCAGAGTAGCGGTTTTTCTGAAGGAAACTTAGACCCACAAAAGGAGGGCATAATGGTAAAATAAGTATAACCTATTAAATAAAATAGATAAAAGTACGAGCAGTTCGGACACTTTGTTTACGTCGGACGCCACGTTGAATAGTCATGTAATGCTATCTGCGCAGACGCGAACTACTGCATTTAGTCGCCTGGTATATGGAATAGTGTGTGGTTTGCGCTGAGCGTAGTATTGTGTGCACATGGTTTGCGACGTCCGAACTCGTCCGTGTGAAGGCTTGCAATTGAAGAATGATTTGACAATTGAAGCATAAGAGTGCTTCTGTTCGTTTGCCAGTTTATAGAATTAAAGTTGTTTTGGCTACTACTGGTTGGGTTTCTAGTACATCACGACGGTAGTTGAATTGGCAGAGGACAATGGAATTGTACCCGCGGCGTGCCTAGGTGAGTTCATTCATATACGTCCGGTATGTTTTACTGTTAATTTAAAACCCAAAAATCTTAGATTANGGCGTGCCTAGGTGAGTTCATTCATATACGTCCGGTATGTTTTACTGTTAATTTAAAACCCAAAAATCTTAGATTAGAATAAAATCTTAGGTTGGGTTAAAGCCTTAAAATCCCAGATTAAAATTAAATTGTTCGTTAGATTAAAAACCTACAATCCTAGGTTAGATAAAAAATGTAAAATAGTGATTCGCTCATAGTGGGGTTAAGTTTAGTTAGGAGGGCACGTATTACGAAATTGGGTGGACAAATGTTAAATTGAGGTGTTTTTTTGTATGTTTTGTGGGTATATTTTTAGTGATTTTACCCCACAATTTCCTTGATCTTCATAGTCTCCCCACTATAGTTTTTGTGGTTTGTAAGTATAATACGTGTTTTGCCGCTAGTTAATTCGTGTTTTGTGCAATTAGTAGATTCAAAATATACTACTTTTAGGAATTTTTTTTTCCGGAAAAGCTGCTATTCTTTACATTTACGAGAGTACACTTCGCAGGAAAATATTTTTTCCCTGAAAATTTGAAATTGTACTACATACTTCCATAGNTACATTTACGAGAGTACACTTCGCAGGAAAATATTTTTTCCCTGAAAATTTGAAATTGTACTACATACTTCCATAGATATCTATATTGTTGTATACTGTATGCTCTTTGTAAAGGCATATCAGATTCATTGCTACATAATGTTTAGAGACAGTAGGGCTCTGAACTGGGGGTCATTTGGAAGGTAAAGTACACCGCACAAATATATATATATATATCTTGAAATTTGGCTCTCTATTGCATACTTGTGTTAAGATTTTCTATTACAAATTGAACCACCTGTATTAAAGAATATCAGATTCAGTGTAGCATCTTTTGGTTTTGACACTAGGGCTCCAAGCTTTAATTGGTACAGAATATTGATAACACTTGACAAAAAAAAATGTTTTTTTCATGAAAATTTGAAACTATACTCCATACTTGCATACAGGCATTGTGTTACATGCTGAATGCTCATTGCAAAGGAATATCAGATACAGTGGGGTATCGTTTGGCTAAAAGGCATTAGGGCTTGGGACTGGGAGCAGTTTGGAAGGTCGAGTAAATTCCACAAATATGGTACAATGAAGCCCCCTTTTTAACTCTCACTTTTTTTTTAAACTCTCCAAGGGACCAGGAAGAAGTGTTTCAAAATGCAGGAATAGCATAAAAATAAGGAAATTTATGCAGTAAAACCAGTAGTTGGGACTGGAAAAAAAGGTGTAATATCAGACTGGAGTAAAGTTATCGAATCTCAGATTCACCNGTAAAACCAGTAGTTGGGACTGGAAAAAAAGGTGTAATATCAGACTGGAGTAAAGTTATCGAATCTCAGATTCACTTCACAAGTACACTTAATAACCTAATAACTACCAACGTTGGAAAAAAATTACCAGAATCAATGTAATAAAATTTGAGTATGCATACTTCCCTTAATTTTTTTAAAAAATTCTTATTACTTGTTCTAAGATTTTCTGTTACGCTTTCACAAATACACTTAAAAACCTAGTGTATATTCTGTACCATATAAGAAGACCACTTTTTGTCAACTCGGTGAAAGTAGCGCTTACATCTGACTATGTATCCTTTCGCCATCAGCTGGTCCGTCATGTCGGGGCTGTATTTTTTATCAACACGCTGTCAGCTAATCCACTTCTCATTGTACGGTAATGCTAAACAAATTTTAAGATATTTTAAGACTGACATCTGTCTAAAAAAATAAGTAGGTTATAAAAGTAAAAATATAAAATGTTGCAAATAATTAGATATTTGCTAACTCTTTTTTAATTTGTCAATCATAGTGAATTTGGGTTGACATTTGCGAGAGGGTCTGTTGTATCTATTGTCACACTTTAAACGTTCTAGCTAATATATGCGAGTTGGAAATATGTGACGTGGAATAACGTTAGAATTGCTTAAAAACTATTCACGGGTGTCTCACTTTCTACAGAAACAAGGAGATGGGTTTCGAGAGAACAATATGAAGTATAATTTACATAGATGAACGATGACCGGCCGAATATAAATTCTTGTACTCCAAATAGTTGTACATGAAATATGTGTTACTTTAAAAATTATGCAGAGCTCGTGGAAAATATAACTATTGGCATCTGTTTGTAAATTCGTTATATATCGCGCAGGAAAGCGGTTCATTTCTGGCTGGTAATACCTCGCAAAATATCCAAGATATAGCGCGCACAGCACGTCACGGCAAAGTTTGAGCAACCCTTTTTTTGGTCAACAGATAGCATATTATTTAAAGTCGATAGTTCTTATATTACGGGCTGGAAATATATTTCAAATTAGTCTCGTTTCATAAAATTATTAGAAAAAATAATTCNGATAGTTCTTATATTACGGGCTGGAAATATATTTCAAATTAGTCTCGTTTCATAAAATTATTAGAAAAAATAATTCAACAATATTATGCAATATTTCTGTATGCTTTTGGAATTGATATCAAGGGCGTGTTGAAAGCGAGGTTGGAGATGGATGATACGACATGAAAAAGCTTTCTGAAGTTAGCACAACTGCAGAAAACTTTTCCACATCGTATCGTTCTATTGTAAATTTCATTTTAAACACCTATACATAACTACATTATCACAAAGTTAATTTTTTAACACTAACAACCATTGTTTTGTGACCTTGTAAAATAAAATGTATCAATAAATCTAAGAACTCTTTCTTATCCGCGTATTTTTTGCTTTTCTGATGTGCATCTGCAGTGCACTCAGAATAGCCAACGTAATTTTAACCTTTGTTCGTTTGTGCATCAGCTGATAAAGGATTTTGTAAATGGCACGTTGTTTGTTTTGTATACATCAATTGCCACTCACTGACTGTCAGAAAGTGGCCTTCTTATACAGTATGGACCATACTTATACTCTGATAATGATGGAACTGGGGGCACAAATAATGTGTTTATTGTGAGAGAGGAAATTTTACGTGTTATGTGTGAGAAGATGTTGGGGGGAAGTGCTTTATTTTTATTTCACTTTCATTTGTCTTGGAGGTCAAAACCTTTATTATTACCATTTGATATGTGAACCAGTGTAGCTGTATCCTCGGCTAGCTGTGCTTAACAAAATGTACATACAAGCTTCATTGGTACCAACAATTTCAGGGAAGGAAAATAAATGCTCTATCTCGCAGAAAAATGAAATTCAAATTGTGAGTATGATGGTAGAAAATATATTAAATAATGAAAAGAAAACAAAATCNTCTCGCAGAAAAATGAAATTCAAATTGTGAGTATGATGGTAGAAAATATATTAAATAATGAAAAGAAAACAAAATCAATATGTGTTGCTGCAATATTTTATTAGAAAAAAATTTTCTTCTTTCTTAATTTAATTGTTTTGACTGGAAAATTAAAATTTATGTACTGACTGAAAAGAATAAGTTAATTGTGTGCGTGTAAAAGAAAATTAGAATCAGTGTAAGTTGGAGTATAATTACTTCAAGNTCTCGCAGAAAAATGAAATTCAAATTGTGAGTATGATGGTAGAAAATATATTAAATAATGAAAAGAAAACAAAATTAATATGTGTTGCTGCAATATTTTATTAGAAAAAAATGTTCTTCTTTCTTAATTTAATTGTTTTGACTGGAAAATTAAAATTTATGTACTGGCTGAAAAGAATAAGTTAATTGTGTGCGTGTAAAAGAAAATTAGAATCAGTGTAAGTTGGAGTATAATTACTTCAAGTCACCACCATCCTTACAATGCTAATTTAAAATATTAAAAATTACAAAATTAATGATGCTTCACTTTAATTAGTACTAAAAAATTACTGTTAGAAAACTTTAATTAAAGGTTGCATCATGTATCTGAGATTACTAAATTAATTCAAATGCTCCAAATGACAAATAAAATTTTAATGTTTCAAAAGTTAAATATTCACAAAATGTAAGTTTTGTCCTACTAAAAATCTCTTGCAACTTCTTCTCACTCTTTCTCAACATAACTAGACCTCAGGGTTCATATAATATTCCGCCCTGGCACTATTTTAATACATAGAGCGGCGGACCTCTGGTTTGCCATCATAGTCCAAATCTTCATAAATAATATTATTTTGAAATTTTGTACTGTAGCTTATCAAAATAATGTTCCAAATTGCATGGATGAGCCCCTCTGGCCCAAATTAAGAGTTGGCGTCACCTGGCTGGAGATGCGTGTTCTCACGCTCGTAATGGCACCTGGCGCTAAGTGGCGCCGTGTCATATACAGACTGAGACAACTCCAAAAATAATCAGTAGGCCTACGAACCTCGGCCCTCTTCTTCCCGTGGCCAGATTCTCCTACCTAAACTGTAACTTCTGGGATCTACAGCTATCAACTAATTTAGGATGGCGCCGGCAATTTCACAGATCAAAATCCCGGCAAAAATATCTCTGCTGTAATTTCAAAGGTCCCACCCAGAAGAATACTACTTCCGGCAACTATCTCTATCCTTGACACAAACGTAGAATCCTACTTTCGGTAAAGCGAAAAAGATGAGAAAATAAAATATAATTAAAAGAAAAGTTGTAAACAATTAATTATTCTTTAAAAATTACAAAATTAATTTAGAAAAATAAATACTCAATACCAATTCACTATTTAAGAATTCTAGGTTAAAATACATAATACCATAGAGTCATAGGAAAAAGTAAAATAAAACTGATGGGTGGTTTACAAAATAATTAATTAGCGACTTTGAAAATTGCTGAAAATAAACTGTACGGGCTGAAATTACTTTACAACATAACAATCCAAATATAAAAGTGTTGTAATGCCGCACGTCAAGGTATTGACGGCTGGAAATTACCAGTCGGTTAGCTCAGTGGTAACAAGATACAATTTTAAAAAAAGGTGCCAATTAAATATTAAATAAAGAAGTCAAGTTCCAGTTTATTTGTTCTAGACTTGGATAATTATTATATTTAGAGACTTTTCTGAACAAAAAGTCTTAGACCAACAAAAGTTGCATTATTAGGTTCTGCACGGCTTACCTTGTTCATATTCAAGAGGGGGTAATGTTAAAATAAGTAGAACATATAAAAAAAAATTGTGAAATATACGAGCAGTTTACCAAGTTTGTTTACGTCTATTAATGTCTACCGCCATTATTAATTGTCGCACATTGCTGATTCCATGCTACCTAGTGACCACGGATGTCATTACTGGCATTTTAACGGTCAATTTAAAAAAAAAATCAGTCGCCATTGCGCCTTTGCCGGGTCTAGTTGTGCCTTCCCAATCAGACGGATTTAAAAACTGAGAAAGCAATAACAAGTGCTTCTGTGTGTTATATTTGACTGTAAATGAATGTTTCATTGCATTATATTCAGCTGAAAACTAGTGATTCAGTGCGTTATATTCGCGTATGTGGCGGATTTGGGGAACACAGTGTTTCANCGGTAAAGCGAAAAAGATGAGAAAATAAAATATAATTAAAAGAAAAGTTGTAAACAATTAATTATTCTTTAAAAATTACAAAATTAATTTAGAAAAATAAATACTCAATACCAATTCACTATTTAAGAATTCTAGGTTAAAATACATAATAATATAGAGTCATAAGAAAAAGTAAAATAAAACTGATGGGTGGTTTACAAAATAATTAATTAGCGACTTTGAAAATTGCTGAAAATAAACTGTAGGGGCTGAAATTACTTTACAACATAACAATCCAAATATAAAAGTGTTGTAATGCCGCACGTCAAGGTATTGACGGCTGGAAATTACCAGTCGGTTAGCTCAGTGGTAACAAGAGACAATTTTTAAAAAAAGGTGCCAATTAAATATTAAATAAAGAAGTCAAGTTCCAGTTTATTTGTTCTAGACTTGGATAATTATTATATTTAGAGACTTTTCTGAACAAAAAGTCTTAGACCAACAAAAGTTGCATTATTAGGTTCTGCACGGCTTACCTTGTTCACATTCAAGAGGGGGTAATGTTAAAATAAGTAGAACATATAAAAAAAAATTGTGAAATATACGAGCAGTTTGCCAAGTTTGTTTACGTCTATTAATGTCTACCGCCATTATTAATTGTCGCACATTGCTGATTCCATGCTACCTAGTGACCACGGATGTCATTACTGGCATTTTAACGGTCAATTTAAAAAAAATCAGTCGCCATTGCGCCTTTGCCGGGTCTAGTTGTGCCTTCCCAATCAGACGGATTTAAAAACTGAGAAAGCAATAACAAGTGCTTCTGTGTGTTATATTTTACTGTAAATGAGTGTTTCATTGCGTTATATTCAGCTGAAAACTAGTGATTCAGTGCGTTATATTCGCGTATGTGGCGGATTTGGGGAACACAGTGTTTCATCGAGTGAGGTAAGGTTGAATTGGCCGTTGACAGAGGAATTATATCATGTAAGTAAATTGATATTCTTTTGGTGTGTTTTACGGTTCCTTTAAATCCCTAAAATCCTAAATTCGTAGTTTAGTATAAAACTCAACAATTCTAGGTTAGTTTAAAACCCTACATTCCTATGTTGGTGTAAAACACTAAAATCCTAGGTTAGTTAAAAACCCTACAAGCCTAGGTTAGTGTAAAACCCTACAATCCTAGGTTAGTGTAAAACCCTACAATCCTAGGTTAGTCTAAAACCCTAAACTCCTAGGTTAGTATAAAACCCTAAACTCCTAGGTTAGTTTAAAACCCTAAACTCCTAGGTTAGTTTNTATGTTGGTGTAAAACACTAAAATCCTAGGTTAGTTAAAAACCCTACAAGCCTAGGTTAGTGTAAAACCCTACAATCCTAGGTTAGTGTAAAACCCTACAATCCTAGGTTAGTCTAAAACCCTAAACTCCTAGGTTAGTCTAAAACCCTAAACTCCTAGGTTAGTTAAAAACCCCACAAACCTAGGTTAGGTGGGCACATATTAAGAAATTAGTCTNTCCTAGGTTAGTTAAAAACCCCACAAACCTAGGTTAGGTGGGCACATATTAAGAAATTAGTCTTACGTTAATGCCCCTCGTATGTTAGTGTTCTGCATCATTAGTAAAGTGGACATATACCATTTTCCGTGATTTTTTTTTTTTACATAATAGCTCCTAAACTTAATAATTACCGAAAAACAGAGGCAGAAAACCTCCCACTCCCGTTGAGAAATAATCTAGCAAGTTGAAGTTTGCTGGTGTGGGGTTATGCGCCACGCCCGACGCGCCCNTCCCACTCCCGTTGAGAAATAATCTAGCAAGTTGAAGTTTGCTGGTGTGGGGTTATGCGCCACGCCCGACGCGCCCTCTGCGAGTTGCTGCTGAGAGTCTACTGCTTCAGAGTCTTGAGGGTCTACTGATTTGAATGGCGACAGGCACACAAGTATTTGTCGCTTGCCTATCAACCCCCTCTCCTCAGATAAGGGCCTGGTGAGGGTCGCCACGCACGCTATTCCCACGCTATCCGAAACTGTGTCGTGGTAAAATGTAATCAACCTTCTCGAACAAAACCTGTCGACGCAGTCGGAAAGTTTCTAATCTAATGACGACGCTCAACAAAAACTACAACTTTCTGAAATTGTAACCGGATGCCTGATAAACGTTAAACGGCAAAGGTATGTCCAATAACGATAAATGAACCACCACTGCTTTAATTTTGAATCCCGATAAAATATTACGAAACCCGTTAAANATCTGCGAGTTGCTGCTGAGAGTCTACTGCTTCAGAGTCTTGAGGGTCTACTGATTTGAATGGCGACAGGCACACAAGTATTTGTCGCTTGCCTATCACCCCCCTCTCCTCAGATAAGGGCCTGGTGAGGCCACCACGCACGCTATTCCCACGCTATCCGAAACTGTGTCGTGGTAAAAGGTAATCAACCTTCTTGAACAAAACCTGTCGACGCAGTCGGAAAGTTTCTAATCTAATGACGACGCTCAACAAAAACTACAACTTTCTGAAATTGTAACCGGATGCCTGATAAAGTTAAACGGCAAAGGTATGTCCAATAACGATAAATGAACCACCACTGCTTTAATTTTGAATCCCGATAAAATATTACGAAACCCGTTAAACGAAAGAAAATTAACAGCGTATCCCAAAATTAATAATACTGCGTCATTACAGTGTTCAAAACAAACATTGCAGGTTAATACATCAAAATAAAAATGAGTTTGCTCTTTAATACTAACCTTTGAAAAAAGTATACCATAATCAATGTAATAAAATATGTGTATGCATATTTCTCTTTTCTTTTTTTACATTTCGCATACTTGTGCTAACATTTTATTACACTTCCACAATTACACTTAAAAACGTAGTGCATACTAACCTTTGAAAATAACAGAATCAATGTAATAAAATCTNGGCTTTAATTTTGAATCCCGATAAAATATTACGAAACCCGTTAAACGAAAGAAAATTAACAGCGTATCCCAAAATTAATAATACTGCGTCATTACAGTGTTCAAAACAAATATTGCAGGTTAATACATCAAAATAAAAATGAGTTTGCTCTTTAATACTAACCTTTGAAAAAAGTATACCATAATCAATGTAATAAAATATGTGTATGCATATTTCTCTTTTCTTTTTTTACATTTCGCATACTTGTGCTAACATTTTATTACACTTCCACAATTACACTTAAAAACGTAGTGCATACTAACCTTTGAAAATAACAGAATCAATGTAATAAAATCTGAGTATGTATACTCCTTATTTTTTTACTTCCAAAGATACCTACATTATATTGAATACTGTATGCTCTTTGTAAAGTAATATCAGATTCAGTGCTACATAATGTTGTTTAGAGACAGTTTGCATACTTGTGTTAATATTTTCAGTTACACTTCCACAAATACACTTAAAAACACTTCCAAAAGTACACTTAAAAACCTAGTGTCTACTAATCTTTGAGTAAAATAAGCAATTTAATAAAATCTGAGTATAAATACTCCCCTTTAATTTTTTTAAAGTTTGCATACTTGTGCAAAATGTTTCTGTTATGCATTAAACCCTTTGTATTGAGGACCATTAGATTCAGTGCGAAGGCGTTTGGTTTTGCGACAGTAGTTCCCCGAACTTGGAGTGGTGCAGAAGTTCGGTAACACTTGACAGCTAAATATTTTTTTTTTTATTCCTTGAAAATTGGAAATTGTACTGCATACTTGAATAAAGAAATTTTGTTATTTTATGAATTATCTTTGCAGAGGAATATCATATTCAGTGCTATATCATTTTGTTTTCAGACAGTACGGCTCCAATCACGTAATTTTAGAAAGGGCGAAAACACTGTACAAATTAAATTTTTTATTGAAAAATTTGAATACTTGTGAGTAGTATGTAAAATATGAGTTGGGCACAAGGGCTGGGGAGCGGTGGAGCATGGAGCTGTTCATGCTCTGTCATTCCGGTCATCTAGTAGCCATTTTCCCTTCAAAATCAACCAATTTCTCGGATATGTATCATCTCCGGTTATGACACAATTCCAACTGCTCTTAAGACAACCGGAATTGTGTCATCATTGGAAATGTATCACCTCCAGTCTGAGTTTACGGCAACACTGGACATGTTACATATCCGGATTGTATGTCTTTAAGTATAACCGGAGATGTAACATCTCCTTTGATGGTAAAATTCCGACAGCTCTCAACTAGAGGACCGGAAATGTATCATCTCCAGCATGGTTTTGTACAGGCGCTCTTGATGTTACTACAGTGTTATCAGTTTTACACTAAACTCCGTATAGCATCCAAAGACTACCAGTTAGTGAATTGCTATAAATGTGTTGCCTAAATTAATAATCCTAGTAAATCATTGTATATATTTTTGAGGTGTCTGTTGAAAAATGAATATCACAGAATGGGAGTTAATTATACTGAGAATTGTTACGTTAACAGTAATTTAATTATGGCATTTGTGCAATAGCATACGTATAAGCAACAAAGCCTTAACCAGGAATCAACCTGTGCGAACATTAAAATGGCTTCCTTTACATTGAACACACTTTACACACTCAATGCCATCAAAATTTCTAGCAAAACATATGAACTCGAACAATGCATTCCTATGTACGGGAATGACGTACCATTCATAACAAGGGTCTATCTTTAGAAACCCCACAGATTTGGCACATGTGAATATACCATTTGGTAATTTTCTACTTGAGGGGCTTTCCTGAAAATAAGAAAAAAAACTCCAGAAAGTGGTATATTTCGACTCTACTAATAACGTAGAACACGAATATATTGGGGGCATGGCTTTAAAATAAGTACAACATATTTTAAAAAATTGAACAAGTTTGTGAGGTGACTGTTTCTGACAGTTTGTTTACGTTTTGAACGAAACGTTTTATGCCAACAAAAGTTGTTTAAATGAATTCAGCATAGCTTACCT
>NQII01000568.1:984149-1030310 GCA_002778355.1 Clitarchus hookeri
CTTACAATCCTAGGTTAGTTTAGAGCCGTACAATCCTAGGTTAGTTTAAAAACGTAAAATAGTGATTCACCCATCGTGGAGTTAGGTTCTGTTAGGTTAGGTGGGTACATGTTAGGAAATTCGTCGTACGTTAATGCCCCTAGTATATTCGTGTTCTACGTTATTAGTAGAGTCGAAATATACCACTTTCTGGAGTTTTTTTTTATTATTTTCAGAAAAGCCCCTAAACTAGAAAATTACCGCAAAATGAGCAGTATAGCCAGTTTGTTTACGCTTCTGAACTAAACGTCCTAGACCAACAAAAGTTGCATTAATGGGTTCTGCACAGCTTACCTTGTTCATATTCATGAGGGCGTAATGTTAAAATGAGTAGAACATATTTAAAAAACTTGCGAAATATGTTTGTTTACGTCTATTAACGTCAGAGGAATTATACCAGCCCTCTACCTAGGTGAGTCAATTTACATTCTTTTGGTGTTTTTTGCAATTCCTTTAAATCCCTACAATCGTACATTTGTAGTTTAGTGTAAAACCCAAACATCCTAGGTTAGTTTAAAAATATAAAATAGTGATTCACTCATTGTGGGGTTAGGTTCTGTTAAGTTAGGTGGGCACATATTACGAAACTAGTCGGACGTTAATGCCCCTAGTATATTCGTATTCTGCATCATTAGTAGAGTGGAAATATACCATTTTCCGTGAATTATTTATATTTTTACAAAACAGCCCCTAAACTTAATAATTACCAACCATTCTATTTGTTCACACTGCACCGGCACCCTGACTATACTGTACAATGTTCATTACTGGCAGACTCTCTGCCAATGTGATGCCTAGCTGAACATGTTACAATTAAATGTTTTTTTCTACATAGAATAATATACTATCCATCCTGTTCATTTTACTTATTTACTCTTTGAGTGTTGCTGACGAATAAATCGTTGAATAAGACGTTACGGAAACTGCTGGTAAAAATATTTCTTCGTCCGTTTCTTCAAAGAATGCAAGCGTCGTAATGTTATGGCAAACTCCATTAAACTCTGTTGAATTCAAGCGATGCAATGTTACGTCAGCAACCCTTGGACGGTTAATTTTACAAGACATTGAAGAATTGATGGAGGTAAAGAAACAAATTTCATTGCAGGTTACTTAAAAAATTATCACACAGAATGGGTTTGCGAGCAAATAATTATCAACGGAAGGATTCAAAACACACGCGCTTCTAACAATTTTGTCATCTTCACATCAGACACATAAATATGCTACCTTAACCCGGAGCTCATATAAAAATGGAAACACTAAACAAACTAGGCTCGGATCACTTCCCAGTTCTAGCACGCTTGCCATGCTTGCGACTTTTACCATTGTTCTGTACATCTGGGTTTCGTTTCCCCATTTCTACTTCCACTGCTAGGCTACTGCAGTGGCGGGTCCAGGATTTTCTTGAGGTAGCGGCGCAGGTATAGAAAAAATTAGAATAGTATTAAATGTTGCATATGAAGGATTTTGGTCTTGGGTATTACACCCCCGTCAACTTTAAATTTTGTCTATTGCCACTATAAGATTAAAAGTGGTGGTGGTATGTCAGAAAATATCCTGGTGTGTGTATATATGCATGTGTATAATTATGTTTATGTGTGTATAAATATATATACACACACATAAATATACATATACACACACAATATGAAGAGAGAAATCGCAGAACTCTTGTACATTAACCACATCCATTGAATTTAAGTAAGCAAGAGGCCATGATTGTGAGATGTAATAATAGCCCAGGAAGATAAAAAATATAAGCACTTAAGAGTCACAATTTCTTCATGCTTTTTGAACAAAGTGGGACACTTTTCGTAATAAGTAAAATTTCTAAAACTTACAAAAAGCGAATTGGTACACGCCCTCAGTTACCTTGACTGCGACCTCGAACCAGAAAGCAAATGTACTGAAGTATTGTTGCTGTGGAAGTGTTTTACTGTACAGCACTTGCTATACATAGCATTTTAAATTGCAAGCTGTGTGTTGACATGCTGTAACGTCGTAAAATTGAGCCATATGCAGATTTTAATTATTTACTTGTTTATGGTTTATGTATTTGCAAGAAGTAATCTGATTTCACTGATACTATTTTTCATTGGCACATTAATTATGTTAATTGGTATGCAATTTCACTGATCATTAAAATTTTTATTTGATCATCAACACATTTAAATGTCTTTCCAGTCTGTTATTTTTGTAATGTGTTTAGAATGCCCTAGTATCTGAGCAGTTATTGATCCGTTGCCATGGTAACCAAGTAATGGGATGAGTAATTCTTGCCTGTAGCACTCTCGTGATTGGCCAGTTTTAGAAGGGAATTTTTAGCCTTCTTGGTGTTTGAAGGCAGGACGCTAACCCGTGTGGGTTTAGCACGTAGAGTTTTAATTAATTTTTTATTATAAGGACTTGAGTTCAAACCTGAAAACAGGCCATCTCGAAGAAGACAAAAACGCGAGGCAAGTTTTAGGAAGAAGGCCTATATCGGTTGCAACCCGCGTATATTTTCAGGTTGATTAGTTCGAACTACTGCATGCTCTTAAATGTGCTGGGACTGTAATGGCACTACAGGCCCGAGTGTTTGAATAGGGAAGCCTACGATGAGAGATCCTGCCGCATCCAGGTGGTTGCGACTGCGGACAATGAGATAGCCAAGAACATCGAGAGCTTCAAGAAATCTTAGTTTGTAGTTATAATCCGCTAACTCTACAAACTATTTTATTAAGAAGCAGAGACTTTTCTATTGTTTAACTGAATTTTGTTTAATTTAACTACATATAAACTGCTTAAAACACTGAACTAGTCTGGAGCAAGGAGACAAATTAATTAATTTANTTGTTTAATTTAACTACATATAAACTGCTTAAAACACTGAACTAGTCTGGAGCAACGAGACAAATTAATTAATTTATTTTTCTGGAAGTTTGAAATTTTAATTGCCAATCATAAACACAGATAAAATCATGTCTGCAGATTGATTAAACTTTTCCTGTCTGAGAGAATTAATTTGGTTACAAGAATTCTAATTATATTTAACTTTTTCGTATGTCTGCTGGGTAAATCATTTCCAGTAGGAGTAGACAATTTTCTTAGTGGTATATCGGGTTATTTTACAATTGAATATTGTTGTGCTATTTGCGAGTGTTCTTCTGTCACAGACATCTGTTTTACTCTGAGTCTCTACACGGGCCTAATTATCGCCATACACACATGCATAAATTACTTGGGAAGCCAGTCTTTACAATACGAACATAGATGGATCAAAATCAAAAATATTTGTTCCACTTTAGGGGATTCCGTGCGCCCCATGCGNCTTTACAATACGAACATAGATGGATCAAAATCAAAAATATTTGTTCCACTTTAGGGGATTCCGTGCGCCCCATGCGCCCTCCCTTTCTTCCACCTCCCAGCCATTCTTTTTATTCTGGATCCACCTCTGTGGTACTGTTAAATTCTTCCGTAAAAGCCTCATCCGGCAGACTCTGTCTACCTTTTTAACCAACACACTCCTGTAGCGGCCATCACCGTAAATTATTTTGAACTACTTGAAAACTTGTCGTTCATAGCATCACCTGCGNCTTTACAATACGAACATAGATGGATCAAAATCAAAAATATTTGTTCCACTTTAGGGGATTCCGTGCGCCCCATGCACCTCCCAGCCATTCTTTTTATTCTGGATCCACCTCTGTGGTACTGTTAAATTCTTCCGTAAAAGCCTCATCCGGCAGACTCTGTCTACCTTTTTAACCAACACACTCCTGTAGCGGCCATCACCGTAAATTATTTTGAACTACTTGAAAACTTGTCGTTCATAGCATCACCTGCGATGAAAATGATGATCTGTGCTACTCAGGGCCAAAGCCGCAAGTATATTTATTTTCCTCCATTATCATTCACGGCATGCATGGATAGACAGTATTTCAAAAGGGAAAGAAATTTTAGTCACATTGAATTTGTCATTTTCGTGCTAAAATGTTTTATATTTTGTAAGCTTGTGTGTACTTAAATCTTTTAATTAAAACTATAAAACAATTAATATTTGGAATATTTCAATTACAAATAAGGAGCTGTAAATAGCAGCGAAGCTCTAAGTACTGAACAAATATATTCAGCCACTTTGTTTCTGAAATTTAATAAGGGCATTTCTAAGAAAATAAATTTGACAATATTAATATTTTGAGTGAAATTCTGAAATTTAAATAACGACGATAAATGTTATGAGATCAGTTATTAATTGAATGATTTACAGTTGGGTTTTTCTTCCGTACACATACTGCTACATTGCCTCAACACAATCATCTTGCATGTTCTCTAGGAATTATGTTGTATTTTATGTACTCAGTCTATGTCATAATCATTAGTAAAGTATATTGTAAACAAGGACCTTCTTCGAAAATACCTGTAGTAAAATATTATTGTATGTGCTACATTTATTTTAATATATACATGAATGTTAACAGAAAAAGTTACTATCCTTGATTTTCCCATTTTGCGCAAACAGATATTAATATTGGCAGAAAGTTTGGAAATACAAGGGAAGGAATTGCAACTCCTCCAGTGACATAAGAACACCATTTTTAGTATTTGTCATTTTGATATCTTACATGTAGAAGGAATATAAAGATAGACATTACAAATTTGGTCATACACTCATTGCTCCAAGGAAAGAAGTACTCACGATAAACCGTAGGTATTACTGTAAAGTATATTAATGAAGCAAGTGTTTCACTAAATTCTGGCTATGCAGTGTCTGTACAAGAAATTTTTCTTATGTACAGTAGAGTCTCAGTTAACCGTGAGTTTCTGTTAACCGTCAGTAAACTGACTCGACAAGTAAAATAATAAAATTGGATACAAAAAACAAACTTAATAAACTAAGAATGAAATAACTTTTTTCTCGCTTCATATTAGATCAAATTAAGCACATTATTGAGTTGAACAATACGTATACTGTACTGTAATATATACTTTTGTCAATGAATACCCAGTAAAAATACATTCTGTGCGGTGCGGAATGCGAATGACTCACGTTTGTTGTTTATGTACAACCTACATATGTACTTCGTAGAAT
Source organism: Clitarchus hookeri (assembly GCA_002778355.1). Taxonomy (NCBI): domain Eukaryota; kingdom Metazoa; phylum Arthropoda; class Insecta; order Phasmatodea; family Phasmatidae; genus Clitarchus; species Clitarchus hookeri. The sequence goes on from NQII01000568.1 coordinate 989,263, forward strand.
CGTTCCGTTTTCCTCACCACCCTACCTGAATTCCTAGACACTCATCCGCTCTCCCATTCCTACAGTCAGTTCAGTTGCGGTAGTCACTTAGTCAACAAGTCATTGTCCTCAGTTTGTTGTCAAAGTGTAGTGTGTTTAAAAATGTCTGAGGAACTGAAACGTGTTGTATTGGGACTTTCTCAAAAACTTGAAATTATAAAACTACTGCGTCAAGGAGAAAGCGCGACGAGTATCGCTCTGCTATAGGGAATCGGGCGAACGGCAGTCAATGATATTAAAAAAGATGCAGATAAAATCAAAAGCTGAGGAGGAACTTGTATTAAGTGCAACACAGGAGGTAGAATGTTTAAGTGAAGAAGAAGAGGATGATACACTCAAGGATTGCCCTAAAATAATTAGCCACAGTGACGCTGAAAACATGTTTTCCAAATGCATTGAATGGTACGAGCAACAAGAAGAGGCAGACGCTACACAGATATTACTCTTACGTAAGATACGCAACACGGCAGCAACAAAAGCCTGTGGAGTATTACAACAAAGGAAAATGACAGACTTTTTTAGGTAGGATTATACTACTGAACATATATAATAGTACTTTATCCAATTTGGTTATTTTATCAACATAATAAACATAAGTCTACAATATTTAATATCAAATACGTACTGTGCTATACATACTTCTATTGATTGCTACCTGTTTAAAATATAGTGCTAAATATCGTATACATTATTATCGCTAGTATCTGTCGTGTCTTTGAGAAGGGGGGGGGGATTTCTACTATCCATCTATTCTCTCAACTGTCACGGTGACAGTCCCGAGACTAACGGATAATTGAGACTCCACTGTACTTGGAAATCATTACATTCAGTCATGATATTAAAATAACAATTTTCTACATTTTTTGTATCACGATTGGTGACACAGTATCAACGTTACATCAGAGGTAGTAACTGTGGTGGGAAGAATAAATAACTGTAACTGAACAGTGCATAGGTCGCCCTCTTCTATCCCTGGTTTGTGGCGTCCAGCGAGCTAGACTTTGTTGACCTCGGACTGAGGCCATCGCCTTGTTTCTAGTGTTGTATTACAAATTTTTGTGACAGGTACGGTATTCAGCAACCGTAATCACTGCCTCTTAGCGTTCTGTTTTTGCAGCAGTTTATTAATTTATTTTACGGTGGTTTTTACGTGTGGAGAAGTTGAGGTGATATTGCCTTGTCTTCCACTTAACCACAGTAAACATTAATGACAATCCGTAAAATAGTATGAAAGCTAAGCTGGTCAAAATAAAAATGTATACAAAAATTACAGAAAATTGTGAAATAATTAACAAATGCTACAAATAGGTGATAGACTGTATGTGGAATTTAAATGTTACTGATTATGTGAGGGATTTACATAAATTTAACTTGCAAATTAAATCATTCATTAACAAGAAATACAAAGAATATTTAAAGTACAGAAAAAAACTGTGTCAAAAATCTGTTATTCACATAATTAATAAAAAAAAATATTATACATGAAATTTATAGAAGTAACTGATTACAAAACACGAAGGAAAGCAGCCAAAAATATTGGTTGCCAAATAACAAAGAAGATAATTGTAAGACATCATCCACTATTCATAAGGATTGTTACAAATTACCTGGGGCTTATTCTAGCGTGTGAGGAATAGAGTGCTTGGTAAAAATAAAGAACTGCATTTAATTTCTGAATTTATTCACGGTGTTATAAAAATATACATACATCTAAAAGCTGCATTCACTTAATCCTTGCTCATTAGTTATACATAAATATGATCAAAATACCCATTGCCATATATTTAAGTTATTCCAAATGTCTGGCTCTTGCACATAAAGTTCCACTTTCTTACAGGCCAGCCGGCCAGTCTCAATCTTTGCTCTCCTGATGGTTGCAAACCGCACTCGCTGGTCGCTGTGCCATCACTCGTTATCTTGATCGTCTGCTACCCTTGCTGGTCACTGTGTCGTTGCCTGGAACTGAGCCTGAGCTGATGTATGCCAGTATTGCACTGTGATGTGACTTGTGACCATCTTGTACTCACTTTTATACCATCACAGCTGATTACGTGATTTGCTTTGCAGGGTATGACAAGTAACCCTGGTAGTGGTATTTTGCAAATGTGTTTTTTTCTATCGTGCTCATAATAGTCCTGCTTCTTATGCTTATATTAATCAAATTGATGTTCGTGGTATAATATGTTGGAATACTTTTGCAGTTCATGCAGGTGTTATAAATCAGACTGCTGTTATTTGAATTGCTCAAGCCCCTGTTATGTATTCTCGTAAAAGAGTTAAGTTTTAATTAGGGGTTGAAATATGGTTGTTTCATAAATTGGTTGCTACTACTGGAGATATGCATGTATTAGGTCATGTACAGCTTGTATATAATGCATAAATGTCAATAAATTTTGTTTGATTGAAATTGGTATAGTGGTTTTCATTTTAGGTTGACATAACCTCAACACCAACGCCTGGTGGCGTCCTATACTTTGACGCCGCCTGGGATTTAACGTTCCCATGTTTAAGCATACCTCTGTGTACATTTCTATTTTTAGAACTACTTCTACCTGATGTTAGAATTCAAGGTCATGAGGCAGGCGCTGGTCTTTCTATGATGCAATCAGCTGTGATGGTATAAAAGTGAGTGCAAGGGAGTCACTCAGGTCCTGCGTCAACCTTTAGAAGAATTTTAGCGATTGTGAGTGAGCTTCCACACATGACCAGCGATAATGGCCATTCAATGCTGCAGACACAGAGGCACGCTGCTGCTTTTATAGCTTAAATTACCTTGCCCAGAAAGTTCTTCGCTCATAGAGTGGCGCCGAAAGAGGTGATCACCAGAAAGTTTGTGCAATGGCTCCCAAGTCAATCATTTATCTGAAGATGGGAGAGACTCAGCCCTATTAGTGTTACCGGTACCATGGCCTGTGTGGTTGCTCCAGGTTCCGGTGATGTCGTCCTGGGAGAACTGCACTGTGATGGTCCAAGGGGTGGAGAGGGAGAGCACGGACGAGGCGAGCAGCAGCGCGTAACAGTATCTTAAATCTTCTGAAGTACAGCCTCTTTAAGTGATAGTTGACACACTCCTTACATTCCAAGCATGCATGCAGTTGCCGGAAATGATTCTGAATAGGCGTTGGTGTGATGCATAGGTATAGCAGAGGCAAATTAGCATTAGAATGGGTACTTATGTTATTACGGGAGTCGAGAAAGTGTAATCTTTCGGCTACAGTCTATTTGAGGTTTCTTCACACTTTTTAAATATAACCTTTGAAAAATCACCCAATATATGACGTGTTTGGTTGTCTCCTAAATATGCCATAGCCTATAACAAGCGTTTTATACTTGTGTTAACATAAAAGTATCATATTTTTGGTAAAATTGAATTTTTACATATATTTTGGTTTGTGTGGCTATATATATATATGCAACATTTTATATTAATATGAATAAAAACAGAGAGAAAATAGGTGTGTTGGTAATTTTCTGCNTATATATATATATGCAACATTTTATATTAATATGAATAAAAACAGAGAGAAAATAGGTGTGTTGGTAATTTTCTGCGAGTTGTTTAGACTTAGTTTATATCAGGCAGAGAAATATCCTGAAAGTAGGACTTCAGCAGGGTTTCAGAAAAGTTGGAAGTAACCGTGAATATACTATAGGTAGGACGGAGATTTAAAATCGGTTACCTTTCTTAGAAAGAGTAGGCACTGCAGTTTTCGAGTCGTAACTATGTTGACTCAAAGTAGCAAGGAGAGACTTGATCTTTTGATTTAAGGTTAAATAATATGAAATGCATGCATAAATGTGGCATTTTCCACAGTCTGTTTGCTAGTTTAACAGTAAGATAGATCACTGTAAACTACGCTGCAGTTGTAAAACAAAATGGGAAATTACATATTCGGTGGAGAAAATGATTAATATAACTGCAGATCATCAGTATATAAATGATATTCATTAAATTTCTGCAATTTTGGTAGGTCATTAACATCCAAAGAGAAAATAACAGGACCAAGCACCAACCCATGCAGCACTCTGGTTCTGATAATATACAGGTGGAAAATGAAAAATGAACACCACTAAAGTGGTGACGTAGAAACATTATATGTGTATGGGGCATTGATAGAGAACAGTACACAGCGCTGTGGACAGAGTAGGAACCGCATACTAGGCATAACACCGCTCAGCCCAATACAACTATAGTTGACTCTGTGCATCTGTNTGGACAGAGTAGGAACCGCATACTAGGCATAACACCGCTCAGCCCAATACAACTATAGTTGACTCTGTGCATCTGCATCGGCCTGTGTGTAGTAAGCATTGTAGAAATGCCACAACGGCATAGATGACCACACTTTGTGCAATTAATAGACTTTTAACGAGGTTGTATTGTGGGCCTGAGGGAGTCTGGGTGGTCCTTCCGACGAATTGCCCAACGTGTAGGGATGTGAAGTGTGTGCTGTGCATCATTGATGGTGCCGGTGATCCNTGGACAGAGTAGGAACCGCGTACTAGGCATAACACCGCTCAGCCCAATACAACTATAGTTGACTCTGTGCATCTGTATCTGCCTGTGTGTAGTAAGCATTGTAGAAATGCCACAACGGCATAGATGACCACACTTTGTGCAATTAATAGACTTTTAACGAGGTTGTATTGTGGGCCTGAGGGAGTCTGGATNATTGTAGAAATGCCACAACGGCATAGATGACCACACTTTGTGCAATTAATAGACTTTTAACGAGGTTGTATTGTGGGCCTGAGGGAGTCTGGGTGGTCCTTCCGACGAATTGCCCAACGTGTAGGGATGTGAAGTGTGTGCTGTGCATCATTGATGGTGCCGGTGATCCAACGATGGTGTACATGCTTGACAACCAGGTTCCGGACGGCTGCGGAATACGGATTCCTGCCTGGACCTCGGCATTAGACAAGCAGCAGCCTTTGCTGATCGCATGGCAACTGCTGCACAGATTGGGGCCACTGTTGCACCCAGGGTGTCAACTAGGACAATCACCAATGCTTTGCTGGACGCCGGGCTTCTTCTCGCACCTCACACCGTGCAGCTCACCTCAGATGGTGTCGTGAACGACGCAACTGAAGGGATGAATGGCGCGAATTTGTGTTTATTGATGAGAGCAGATTCTACCTTGGCACCAGTGACGGTCGTTTGCGAGCAGCGCCGACCAGGAGAGCGACAACAACATAAAACTTATTTACAACTAATGAAATTATATGGTTGTACAATGTTGGCCCAAAGAATGTAGAAATACCAAATGCTGACAGTATATTTTCCCACAAGAAACCAACACATACCTAAGAGTAAATTCTAATTAAGAAATTAATTGTATGTTAAAAACTATAGCTTTTAAGAATGCATGCAAAATTATTGTTTTATTTAATTACCATCCAATTAAACGTATGTCAAAGAGAAAGGATCTCAGATCTTGAAACGCATTTACAATTTATATAATACGAAAAATGGACATTGTTTACAATCAGAGCACAAACAGTTTGATATAAAATGTTGGCATCATTGTTTGACGAGCACTAAATATTTTAATAATATTTTTGTGGTAGCTGATTTTTTGTTGGCATATTACATTGGACCAATGATTTATTAATGTGTGTGTTCCAGCCCAACATATAGTCAAACTTCCCAACCAAATGCCAACCGTTGCTACTGGGGATAGGTAGATAAAAAATGATTTCATATAACTGTAAAAAAATGCTGTCCTCCTATATGTCTTAAATGTTTCGAGTGATGAAAATTTAGTACAGAAATTGACCATAGTAATGAAAATGTACAATAGAGAATAAATAATTTAATACCTGGATTTCCAGACATCACAGTTCAACTTGAGATTTTAAATAAAGAAATCAATTCAACAGTAACTAATTCTTTAAGTTTTTAATATCAGCTACGCTAGGCCAACGTTACCTGAAGTCAAAATTCAAGTTTTCATTTTTGAAGTATGTAATCTAATTTTATGTTTACTTATGTAGGTATGTAATAAGTATTTACCTCGCTTGAACACATAGAATAGGAATAAATGAACAATCCAAGCATGAATGTATGACTTACAGTTGTCTGTTGGTCATCTAAATTGCACAGTAATGAAGTAATGAGCTGCAGTCATAGCTGTGTTATTTTTCTGAGAAGTTTAAGAGTTTCTTACATAAAATTTTCACGTGCTAACAACATAATCAAACTTAAAATTTTTAAAAAGTAATTATTTTGCCATTTTGTGTATCTAACTTAAGACATTTTTCGCTAGTGTTGATTGTTGGTGTTCGCGTGTTTCGTATACTCTGTCTTTTCAATAGCTTTTGTTTGACACATGAAAGTTAAAAAATTATAATTAAATTAATGTGCAATTTGAAAATGAAACTATTATTGTTCAATTTCCTAGCACTTGCCTAACTTTTGTCAGCTGAACTACGTAGAAGTTACTGCATGTGAAAAATTTTCAAATATAAATAAAGCAAGGTAAAATATCTGCTCACAAACTTTTCTACACCAGGACATTAATTTTAACAACTCATAATATAAGTTATGTATAAATTTATATATATATATATATATTTATTTATTTATAGTGTACATGTGTGTATTTTTTAAAATTCAGATTATTATTGCATATAATTTTATGTATCACTTTAAAATAGGAATGCATTATATGTAGGCTACACATGTAAGTAAATCGCTTTCCTTTGAAGAGTTGGTAGAATTATGGTTTCTGTGTTGGAAGAGACACAAATTGTTAGACGAACATAATAAAATACATTTATGTAATTATAAGTATTGGGAACAAGTAATAGATATTGATTTTTATTTTGTTGTTTCTAAGAAAAAAATATGTTGATTTCATTAAAAGTGATGTTTGGCTCAATGTGTTGTCGGTTGAATGGAAAAGGGGAAAATAATTAATATGTAATTTTGTATGTCTAGATAAATCTTTAAAATAGATTTTTAAAAGTATTGCCAGATTCATTTTTGTAAACGAGCCATTTGAGGTAGAATAAGTTTTATGAATACTGTAGAAAATTGGTAACATTACGTACAAAGCAAACCAAAGGAAGGAAATTTTATTGTCGGAAAGCTTACGAAATTTTATTTCAGCAGATAATCAAGTACGCTGTCAAAGGAAAGTTTCCAACATTCATCATCGGATAATACATATTACTATCTAATGACTTGAAGTAACAGTAGTTCTAAAAATATAAATTATTAGAACAGTTACAAATATAAATGTCTTGACACTGTTGCATGGCAGTCTGAAAGCTAATAAATATATTTGACACTAGATCTTAATGTTACATTTTTTAAAACTATTTTGTTTGTTTCTGGTGGTACTTACTAACCTTATAGTGTCTGTTTCCTTTTTCACCTGTTAAGGGACTTTGCCTGGTTTCGTGCGTACAAAAGTGCATCGAGGTTGTGACGCTTTCGATATCCAATATTTCAAAATGTCAGTATTTACTTTTTTTTCTTTTATTTTCTGTGTATGACCTGACTAATCAACCAGATCTGAAAACTTAAAATTTATAGTCTTAAATGCATATATATTTTTGTTGTTTCAGCTAGGCCAGCAATAGACAATACAATCGTAAAATTATTACCGTTCGTGAAATCTTCTAAAAATTTATATATTTTATTACATATTACAATATGACACAGAAAAATTTGTAATTTTAAAGGGGGACATATATCCATAAAAATAGTTATTTAAAATATTAATTTCTTAAAAATATCTAAGCTAACGATACAAATATTCTCTTTCTTCACTAATACTAAACATAATCACTTGTAAAGCCTTCCAAGCACATTCGTGACACATTAATAGTATTTTTAATACAATAATGTTTGTGTAAAATGTAACTATTTGTATCGCTCTTCAAGGCAAATTGGTAGTTTCAAATTGATTTACGCTTAATTTTTGGAATAAACAAATTCAAGAGAATTTAGCAAATTTTGCCAGCACTATTATGTAGTGCTCCATAAGAAACAAGTTGATGGCTATAGAAAAGTAAAACTGAAGAGTCACGCACACAATTTTCAATTATACGATGCTATTTAGTAGGATACATTGATATCTAAACTACTGCAGACAGTTTGTAAACAAATAAATCTCTCATAGAGAGAAAGTTGACAGAACATAAAGTGAAATAAAAGCAAATTAGTGTGCAACAATTTACAGATACTCACTTCGTCATGAAGTTCACTAAGCTATATTACACACAAAAAGTTATTGTATTTTTAATTCTTTATATTTTTTTCATGCAAACAAAAATATTTTACTTCAACTAAAGTTACAAATATGAGCAATAAGATAGTAGGAAGAAGCAAAATTAAAACAAAGTTTTATATGAGGTTTAATGTTTGACAAATTTTCAGTAACAAAAAGTTGAATAAGTTGCATCTGGCACCATCTATACAGTCCTCTCCACACATCAAAGAAACATTACTAGCGCAAGAACTAGATAGCAGTGTCGTCGACATCGCTACAGTCCTTTCAGAATGTGCATTACCCACACTATTTGTTTGCCTTGAATGCTTGTCTATTTCCCGTGGTTCTAAATTGTGAGTTTCTGTCCTGATAGTTCTAACATCTGTGGTTCTGTTGTATGACCTTTTTAAAGTGTGGATTTTGATTGTATGATGTTTCTAACATGTGTGGTTCTGCAATCTATGGTTCTAAATTGTGTTTTTCTGCCGTACGATAGTTCTAACATCTGTGTTTCTTTTGTATGACTGTCCTAACACCTGTATTTCTCAGGTGTGACTGTTTGGTTGTCTGTGTTTCTAACGAATATTGGTTCTTAGTTGTGTGTTTCTGTTGTATAACTATTCTAAAATGTGAAATTTCTAAATAATGTGGTCTCGTTTGTTTATTGTGTTATGTGACTCCTCTAGACTGTGTGTTTCTTATGTGTGTGGTCTCCACTCACTAACTATTATTATCCTTACACTTTTTTTAGGTTATGAATGTATGAAACCCTTCTAAACATATAAATGTATTTTATAAAATCCATAAAGTATACTCAATTAAGAAAACTAAACAAAAATGAGGCACAATTGACAATCACTTTCTTTCATCATACTTTCAATTTTTTTTTTCAAAGGATCTTTTGTGTAACATTCAATATCTGCCACTAGTTTTGGTAACATGATTATAGTACACTGCACACTTTAAGTAACTATATCAAGGTTATAGTATACTGCATACTGTTTTTGGTAACATGGTTCTGCATGGGTACTTTTATTTCACATGTGATACTGCTGAATAATACTTGGCATTGTGTTTTAATTTCTTTTTTGATGCTTCATGCAACTCCCTTTGTAAATTATTTCATGTAAGATTGAACCTAACCTCTAATATCTGCTTTTATATTAAACCACAATTTTCAAACTGTGGCAGATTTGAAGTAATTTATTAACCTACTTCACATTTGTAGTGAGTACAGAACAGCAACTGTATCTCAGCACGACGGTTCTCAGGTGCTTGGGACGTGGGAGTTGTCAGGTTAGTATGTGCATTTTTGGTGGCATTGTGAGCTTGCAGGTGTGAGTGAGTGCAGGCGGCAGTTGCATGAGAGGCAACAGTGAGGATAAGAGTCACTGGGACGCTAGTCTGGAGGAGTCGCTGTGATTTTCTGTGGCACGTATCGCGAGCCGGGCGCGCCAGTTGTGGGTGCAAGTGCAAGTATGATGTGTATATGTGCTGCGCGAGTGAGGGAGCATACAGGCTCTGCCGCGTGGACTGAGCTGCCGGCAAACATGGGCGGTTGTGCAGTTGTCAGTTGACTATGCCACTGATCAATAATTTTATGGGTCGTGTAACCGTCTATGTACCACACACAAGCAACCTGCCAGTGGTTCTATGTTCGTATAGTGAGTTAATTTTTGTGTTGCCCACTCACTATACTTCATCTAACAAGTGCGACAATAATTGGCAAGAATAGACAGGTGATGCAATAGTCAAATGCATCCATGGCTACTGAGGGAAGCTGCTAAGTTGATGCTCTTTGGATGCATGGATTGCTTTGCACGTTTGCTTGTTTTAAATGTGAGTGTTGCTTAAGAAGAAATGCATTAGTCCTGACTTGTTTGTTTGCATGATTGTAGTCTGTGCCACTCAGTTTTCTAGCGACATCGTTGGTGAAATGGATGAGATATTATACTGCTGTACAGGACTTTCCAGGTAAAATCTTGAACTTTTTAATACTGTTCAGGCACACTTTTTGGGACAGCATCAAGAAACTTTCTGCTGTTCTACGCGGTCCCATCTAACATTGCTATAAAAGATCTGGTCAAGAAGGTATTGTGGGTGACCATGAACAAATAAGCTGTTGAAATAGCATTTTAAAGTAATGTTTTTGTTGTAACAGTTGGTCAAAGAAGATTCTGTAATGAAGTTGTTTGGAGGATTTGACTTTTTTGCTAGTATTTTCAGTACTTCATAACGTAATCAGTCTCCCGTGTTGTAATGTGATTAAAATGATATTCATTCAGTGTAAAGTAGTGTGTGAGAGAGTAGCCGTGGTCATTCCTAAGCGAGTTGTGTGTTACGGTTGACACAAAGGCAATATATTTATGACCGAGTAGTATGTCCTCCTCGACCCAAAGTAAATATTATTTTGGGGCTTTTAAAGAGTGTAAATGGAATAGTGTATAAAAGTGTATTTTATAATATATAAATAGAGATATGGCATATTTTACATAACAGCTGTTAAACTGTACGATGGGAACGCTTGCATATTAGGGAATGGCCCCAAATAACTGTTTACAGTCCCTTTGCTTACTGTAATTTTTTTTGGGAATAAATAAAATGAGAGTATTTACCCAGCGGTTGATTGTTGCTAATGAAAATGTTTATTCCTAACAGTAGCTTTTGCTTTTTCAATGGTATCACAATAATTGCTATGCCGCTATAGGCGTTTTACCATCCTTGCCATCAGTACATATTTGGCTACTGGCTTACGCCAGGAACAACTTGTAATCCTGCTACGTCAACTCATATGATATCTGTTTACTTTTAACTCACCCTTGACGTACGCTTATACTGACAAAATTATTGGTTTAGCAACATCTGGCTTGACTCAACACATAAGGTTTTCTAATATATATGAATACTACAAGAATATCCTTTACCACAAATTAAATTTATGACATAAATTAACATGTACAGTATAATGAATTGATACATTCACGACACTGTACTATTTACCTTTAAGAGCAATAATTTTCGTAAGGTTCCCAGATGTGCCATAGTACCATTGGTGTCTGTTTTATTTTGTAAACCTTGTTTTATAGTGACAAATTTTGCGTGAGACTGTGTGTACAACGTGTATCTGCTTTAGATACACATCTGTGTGTATATATGTATATATATATATATATATATATACACACACATACATATACACTGAAGAGTCAAAAAAACTGGTATAGGCGTGCGTATGCAAATAACAGAGGTATGTAATCAATCAGAGTAACGTAATGTGGTCGGCAGCGTATATATAAGACAACAAGCGTCTGGCAAAGTTGCTAGATCAGTTACACTGCTACAATGGCAGGTTATCAAGATTTAAGTGAGTTTGAACGTGGTGTTATAGTTGGCGCACGAGAGATGGGGCATAGCATCTCTGAGGTAGCGATAACATTTGGATGTTCGGGTACGACCATTTCACGAGTCTACAGTGAATATTGGGAATCTGGTAAAACATCATATCTTCAACATAGCTGCGGCCGGAAAAAGATTGTGAAAGAACGGGACAAACGACGACTGACGAGAATCATTAAACGTGACAGACGTGCAACCCTTTCTCAAATTGGCGCAGATTGGATTTGTGGACTGCCCTGCAGGATTCATGGTGTGAATTGCCTCCTGCATACCTTCAGACATTAGTCGAGTCCATGCCACGTCGTCTTGCGGCACTTCTGCGTGCTCGCGGGGCCCTGCATGATTTTAGGCAGGTGTTCCAGTTTTTTTGGCTCTTCAGTGTATGTGCATATGAAGCAATAAGTTATTTGCACTTCTCATTTGTGTTGCTAGTTTTGATTTTTTAAATAAAAGATCCTTTCAGCAAAATTATTTGGAAGTCCTATTTAGCTAGATTTGATCCAAAACTATCCTGCTAAGAAAAATTATATATAAAGGCATAAATTGTTTGAATCAGTCAGATGAACAAAGAACAATTCTTTGAGTTTTTCATTATTTGTTATTGTATTCATTTAGTGAAAATGTGTAGGCAAAACTACTGCGGCAGAAAAAAGTAATATTAAAACAGTTTGTAACTGAAAACATTATAGGACCTGCTACTCGCCAAACACAAGTGTGCGTCCGTGTGAGAACTACAGTGTCTCACCATCCCCTTCCTTCTCTCTTTCTCCAACTAGTGCTCAATTGCAGGTAACCAGTGTAGTAGTGCCAATGAATTTGTGGCACAATGTTAACATTTCGGTGTAGTTTGAGGCAAATTTCTGGGTTTGCACTAGACATTTTTGTGTAGGCAGGTGTATACATGCTTGCATAGATGGCTAACTGTCATAGATTTTTTCTACTTGGAGTTCAACCCCTCTCAACAACTATGCCAGCACTCGCGTGCCACTCCTCCCTGACTACACAGATCATTTGTCAAAGTAGTTGTGTATTGTAAATCTTTTATTATATAAATTTGCTGAACTCCACATTAATACTAGTTCATTTTAAATTAAATTGACAGTTTGTATGAGTTGGTCAATTAAAGTATGAATTTTAATGCAGTATTTATTCCCTACAGAAAGGATACCGAAATGTCATTTGAATTGAAACTAAGAATGATAAATCATAAAACAGGTACATTACATGTAATTAGAAGTTGACTAGGTTTCTATTCTATAACCTTTGTGTGCATAATCATGCGATGTAAAACTCTGTGCACTCATATACCTTTGTGTATTGCTAAAATTAACGTGTTTGTTTTGCAGGCAATGGGGTACGTCGAGTCGATGCAAGAGAGCGGAAATGTTCCAGCAGCGATGTTACGGCTCACTCCACTGTGTTCAGAGGTTAGAGCTGATGTACAAGATGGAGCGTCACCATGGATGTGTGAATGCGCTCCATTTCAACGCCACGGGCCAGCTGCTAGCTAGTGGTTCAGATGATCAAAAGGTGATCATCTGGGACTGGGCCATTGGTAAGCCTCGTGTGTCATATGACAGTGGCCACCGCAACAATGTTTTCCAGGTATGTTGTGTGAGATAACATTCTCTCATTTTATATGGCAATTATAATGTAGGTAATGCACCATTTGTTTGTAAGGCATGTGTGTGGTTGCAATGAAGCCTGAAGGTTTGTTCAGAGATGACATACTCTATGATGACTGTTGGAACATTGTTCAGGGTGTCCACCCATTTGGGAAACAAGAAAAAGTCAGGAAATTTTTGAGTTAGGGGAAAAAAAAAACCTTATACTGTAAAAATTATTGAATGTTTGTCGGAATATATGATATTGTAATTATAACGTATTTATTATACAATTTTAATTTTTTGTTTGTGGAATGACAATAATAAAAATTTGACAACTTAGGAAAGTTGTTTTAGTAAACACAATATGATTTGTCAGTAGACACCTGTAATGTTAAGGTCAGCAACCAAAACTTTGATTTGCCTTCTTCATGTTGCGGTAAAATTTTGTTCAGTGACTTGTATAAAATTTATTGTTGGGTACTCTAACAATGCATGTCTACTATTAATCTTATTTTTAGTCATTTGTAAATACACACTTTATTTAAATTGCCTCACTAAGAACCCCCATTCTCCTGTTGGTTTTCTATTGCAGTGTAATTTAACATAACTTCACTGATTGCACATTTGTGCTGTCGCCTATGGAAAATATGGCATTTCTTAACAGGTCAGGGAAAATGATAAAATACTGCTTGTAAAACAGGGAAAAGTCAGGGAATTCCAAAATGAGATTTCAGTGGACATCCCGTTATTTTTTGTATGTGGTTTTCTGCATTTTATTAATTTGTACAGATAAGCCACCACCGTCCATAGCAATGGCATAGCTAGAANGGGGGGGGGGGGAGAAAGGCACTTTCCTTGCCAGAAGTGGGAGTGGCCACTTCTACCAATTAAAGAATACTAGATAATTTATTTCTGTAATTTTTTTTTTAGCTTGTTTACCGAATGAAATAAAGGTTTAAGAGATTATGAGTGCATGCATAAGCGTTGTCAAAAATTTCGGAACCAGTGCATTAAATTTTACAAAATATAATAAACTGTTTGCACTTAGTAACTACATTATTAGCTTTTATAATTTCCAACCATGCCATGTTCTTTCTCTTCAGAATGGTGGCTATTAAACTGTATGGAAGCTATGGCATATTCAAGGAACTATTGAACAGATTTGAACAATACTTTATTGGTCAAAATTTAACTCTGTCAGCATTAAGTTCAGAAATTCATTTACTCATTATTTTGCCATTTTGTAAGGTAGTACTACTTGAAAAAAAAATTTAGTTGTATTTCTGGGAAATATTCAGCAGATCCCCACTTAATGTGGCATAAAAGTTGTTCAGTGGTAGGCACCCAAAACTTATTCGATTTTTGGTCAGAAATTTTCTTTGAAAATAATGACAATGATAATGTTTATTTTAGGTTAGTATGCAGAATACAGGATATGTAGATGTCAAAAATTTATTTTGAAAAAGATGGACATGATAATATTTTAAGTTAGTATACCATAGACACTGTATTTTTTATTTATGTGGGAAGTAACCAGAGTGTGAATAGTTCACCTCAAAACAAAACAAAAAGTCCAAATGAAAGTATGTCCTAAGTTTGATGGTTCCCAAGGTACGGGTCCATGTCACTGTGTGTGTTGTTGGGGTTTGTGTACAGTCTGTGGTTGATACAAATGTGGAACATGTGTTGCTTGGCTTGCTAGGCCCATTTCACTGTTGACATTCAGTGTACGTTGCGACACCAATAACTTGTAAAGACTAGGCGAACGGGGGGCCGCGGTCGCTAAGCTGTTAGCGTGCTCACCTCTCACCAAGGTTGAACTGGGTTCAATCCCCGGCTGGATCACCCCCGGATTTTCGCATGTGGGAATTGTGCCGGACAATGCTGCTGGTCAGCGGGTTTTCTCTGGGATCTCGTGTTTCCCCCGCCTTTTCATTCTGGCGCTGCTCCATTCTCTCCTCAATCACCCTCATCAGCTCTCATGACCTCATTATTAAGAGTCGCCCAAATCTCTTCACTTACTCACTTGTCAAGACAGCCATACTGTAACTTTCTGCAATAACAGTTAAATGTGATACTCGAGGATGTCCTGTTGGACATGATAAACCACATGTTGTTCATGCATGATATTGTGCTACCACATTTCAGCAGTGGGGCCAGAGCCTATCTGAATTAGCAGTTCCAACACAGGTGGTCGAGTCATGCAGGACCAATCGCTGGTCTACATATTGTTCTGATCTCAATTCCGTGGATTATTACCAATGGAAGCATCTCGAGACCATTGTGTATGCGCCGCCTGCCATGGACATTACAATGCTTCACCACTGTGTGAAACAAGGTTGCCAGCAGATTCATGGCACACCTGAGGTGTTTGAACATGTTATTCACTGATGCAATGTGTGCAGGGGTGCATTCATCTGTGAAGTGATAATTCTGAGCACCTCTTGTAAGAGAGAATTAATGCTTGTACACAGGTAGGGCTGCAACAACACAAACATCTATGTATCAAATACGGTCATTAACAATTCCAGAAGAACTTTGGAATGCCTTTCCTCGTGAACCATTGAACCTAGAACTATGTTCATATGCCCTTTTTGTTTTTAGATGTACTGTCCACGCTGTGGTTACTTTCCACATAAATTGACACTTCCTGTATATTGAACTATTAAAACTTTTTGTACCTAACTTAATAATTTTGGTACAATTTCACTGATTAAAACAAAAAATTTTGAGCAAAAGTTTTTACTGTGTAAATTTACTGTTGGGAGTATGTGTGACACTCATCCGGATGTTGTTGCCTGACTGGAGCGTGTTCACTGAAAGGTATCTTAAGGTTGGGGGCCAGACTGTAATCACTGAAGGTGTGTGCCTCTAGTTAGCCAACTTATTGGCACCATACCTGCTAATAGTGTCGCTGACTGACCAACAGGAAAGGTTCGCCCTCTCCAGCTCGATGTGTGCACTTCGTGGGCTTGGGCTGTATATCGGGCCTAGGCACTTTGGATGTAGGGCCGGTGGTGCCACAACAGATGTGGGGTTACCTGGTTGGAGTGGTAGAAGCCGGGCAACCAGCCTGTAATGGGTGTAAGGTGTGGCATGACAGTGTGGAAGTTCTGGAAGTTGGGGACCAAGCTGTAATGGCCATAAGGTGTGCCCCATTTGGTTTCACTGTGGCAGAGGTTAAATCTTGTGAGATTGTTATACCTGGTGAGGGTCTGACTGGCCGATCCCTGAAGGAAGGCTGTCCCCTCTGACTTGTAAGGAGGGGCTTGCTGGAGTACTTCTGCTGTGCGTCAGGCACTCATCCAGAACGTGAAAACTGTTGGATGAGGATGTGTTAGAGCTATTGCGTGAGTCTTAAATAAATTTGTAGTTGTAGAAAGGACTAGTCTGCGCAAGCCAAAAGCCTCCTTGTGATACTGCTAGTGCTGGGTGACCTCTGGTTGGGGGTCAACAAATTTGGAAAACTCATGGGTGGTTCCCATGCAAGATTTACCTAAAGGGGTATCTGCTTCCCAGGCTGTGCTTTAATCCTTGGGCAGTTGTGGTGGTTTTGGACTGGTGGTAGACTGGTAGAATCCTTAACAGTCAGACCATCGAGGCCTAAGCAGATATTTCATTGTGAAGAAATTTATACTGTATGGTAATGGATGAGATAAGCTATGCAGTGTTTGCGTTGACTGGGCCATTCTAGCCTGGAAGGTATTGGCATTTTTTCCGACCGGTTGGGAAAACCGATAGGTGTAAATGGAAAATAAAGAATAGCACAGACTGACCTAGAAAGGCTTCATTTGAGGTTCCCTCTAAATTTGACTGGGGAATGTCGGGGTTGGCAGGGAGGATGGTTGCCAGCTCCTGTATTGGCTTGTCTGTCTGAGTTTAGATGAACTCATGCTGGTAGTGGTTTAAAATTTGCTATTAAAGATATAAAACTCAAGGAGACTTGGCCATAACTAAAAAAGAGAAAGTTCAAGAGAAATGAGAATGAAACATTGAATGGTCAGAGGACCAGGAGTTTTAATTGCTCACTTAGACCACCATTTTAGAACGTAGCCCCATCAAAGAAATGTGTTTAAAATTCTTTGCTGAATCAATGTTTCAAAACAAAAGATCCTACTATCCAGGTATTTGTGAACGTCATCAAAATGACCTGCACACACGCATACACAGTCGAATCACATTATTATTACCACCTGCTAGAAGTGCCATTTACAGCGTGTGGGCTGGTGAAGCGGGTATATAATGCGACAGACATACTGGCTGCACACATTGTGCTTTCTGCTGTCATGAGTAATGTAAGTGATTTAACGGAGTTGCAAAAAGGGATGATCATCGGCTTCGAGCCAAGGGGGGCAGCATTTCGGAAACAGAGACGTTCGTGAACTGTTCACATACCTCTGTGGTAAAGGTATATTGTGAGTGAACGATTGACACCATTGGGAATAACCGTCGTGGAAACTGCGGAGCTCCACATGCCATTGATGTCCGAGGTGAACGTAGACTATGACTGTGTGTGAAGGCCAACAGACAGGCTACAGTGGAACAACTCACCGTCCAAATGAACCAGAGGGCATCCAGACACATGTCTACCACAACAGTTCAGCAAACCCTTCTGCGAATGGGGCTCCGGAGTAAATGGAGGGTGACTGCTCTCGTGCTAACACAGGTGCATCAACGAAAATGACTGGCATTTGCACCACGGTATGGCGACTGGACTGGACTGCTGCTGATTGGCAACTGGTAGTCTTCTCTGACGAGTCGCGTTTTCATCTGCATAGAACGGATGGACATCAGCGTGTTTAGCGAGAAACGTCGGAGAACTGACACCCTGTATCCATTGCTGGATGAAAACAAGGCGGTGGGGGCAGTGTTATGGTCTGGCGAATGTTCTCGTAATATTCTCTAAGTCCCATCATCGGTGTGGAAGGCACTCTTGATCGATTTGGTTATGAATCCATCCTCAGCAATTATGTCCACTCGTACATGATGATTGTCTTTCCTTGGGAGAACAGGATCTTCCAGCATGATAATGCGCCTTGCCACATGGCTGGAAGTGTCCGCTTGTGGCTGGAAGACCACGATCAAGACTTCAACATTCTTCCCTGGCTCCCAAACATCTCCAATCTCAATCCAATTTAATATATGTGGGACCACCTCGATCGTCGTGTTCGCAGTCTGTATCCTTTGCCACACACCCTTCAACAGTTGTGGGACACACTGCAGACAGCATGGCTCCAGATACCCGTGGAGACCTATCAGCACCTGACTTAGACACTGCCTGCTCGTGTGGCTGCTGTCCATGCTGCAAAGGGTGGTTACCCTGGATACTAGCAGGTGGTCATAATAATGCAATTCGATTTTGTGTGTGTGTGTATATGCAGGCTGTTCGGAAATTAAACACCCAAATTGCGGGAGGTGATTCCTTATGAAAAATAGTTGAAAATGTATAGGACATAATTTATTTAAACAGAATATTTAAGGAGATATGAGCCTGTGAAAATTGGGTTTTGAAAACATATTTTCGCTGAATCCCTTATACTTTTTGCCAGCGGTAGGGATGGCGGCGATTTACCCACAGTACGTCCCATACGGTTGAGTAGAACATGCCCATTTGGTGCACTATGGAGCGTGTACTAATGGAGGGCATGCCGATGATGTGCTGACGTATCACTTCAAGCCGAACAGTGTACACCGACCAAGGATGGCCAGCATTACGCTTGTGTGTCTGCAACATGGGAAGCATAAGTAACCTTTTTGCTGCAGACTTTGTAGGCGTTGTACAAAGCATTCTGCAAAAATACGTTTTCAAAACCCTTTTTCAATAGGCTCATAACTCCGTTAATATTCTGTTTAGGTATTAAGGTGTCCTGTATATTCGACTTTAGTTTTCATAACGAATTGCCTCCCGTAGTTTGGGTATTTAATTTCCGAACATCCTGTGTGTGTTAATATGTTTTTGTGTATAAATGTGTGTGTGTGTATATATATATATATATAAAAATATATATATATTTATATATATATATATATATATATATATTTATATATATATATATATATTTATATTTATACACGGGGTGTTTGGAAACTAAATGCCCAAACTACGGGAGGTGATTCCTTATGAAAAATAGTCAAAAATATATAGGACAGCTTATACCTAAACAGAATATTAAAGGAGATATGAGCCTATGAAAATTGGGTTTTGAAACATTGTGCGTGTGTGTGTGTGTGTATGTATGTACCTATATACACTGACGTTTGTTGAAAATGCAACACCAAGAAGGATACATGTGATTGAAATGAACTTTATACCACAGATTAGCTACATGACAATACATAATTGATTAGGGTTACAGAACTGTACATGATCTCTTTCCTTGAGAATTCAGTATGGTGTGAAGCCCAAATGTGCTGCAATCAGAACCCCTAAACATTATGGCATGGAATCAGAGGACCTGGATATGTTCCTGGGGAATCTCCCTCCACGTGGTTTGTATGTTAATCCACAAAGCATCAACAGTGGTTGCTGGAGGACCATGACGAACAAGTCGCCGACCAACCATATCCCATACATGTTCGATGGGCGACATGTCAGGTGAACGTTCGAGCTCTCTGAAGCAGTGATTCCCATCGTTCATTGAAGAAGGTTTGCACATTCCTCGCCATATGTGGCACTATGCCACTCCACAATGCAGGTTGCCAGATTGCGGTCACCACAGTAGCGTCTAACACATATGCGGCCATCACTGTAGGACAGTTTGAAGCGGGACTCGTCCAAAAACACTACATTTTGCCACTCAGAACGCCAGCGATGGCGTTCATGTGCCCATTGCAGTCTGAGGCATTTGTGGTTTCTGGACAATGGAAGCCGATGCAATGGCATGCATGCCACGAATCCAGTCCGCAGCAGTTGGCATTGAACCATCGACGCAGACAGGTGCACGCCTGTTGTAGTGCTCCAGTGTTGAGCCAACACTGTGGATGAGACTGTATGGTACTTTACGGCCATGTGGACAAGATGGCGGTCATCCCGTGTTGTGGTCACATTGCTTGGTCCAGTACCCGCTTGTCACTGCTTACAACCCTCTTCCATCCACTGGTTCCACGCACACATCACTGTAGCAGCATACCCTGTACGAGCTGAAATGTCACTGTATGACTAACCTGTTTTCCGGAGACTGATCATGCCTCGTTTGAACTCACTCACATGCTGATATGTTGCCCTTTGATGTAGATGAGGCATACTGACACTTGCTTTCACTTTGTTTGACGGCTCTTCACTGACTGAGCTTGGCATAACACAAATCTTTCCGGCCACACAAAAAAAGGTGCTGCTGGGCCTATGTGTATGCCATCTCCTGCAGTCTTAATCACTTATTGCTGGTACACTGTTCTACAAATCATCCGAGATTGGATTCATTTGGGACATTCTTTCTGGATGTTGCAATTTTCACAAATAATTTTGGGTGTGTGTTTTTTTTTTATAGGAAACCGGTGTACAACCGTGGGCATTGAGTAAAGATATATATAGAGTGGAATTCCCCAGGTTAAAGTTCCTGACCACTCCAGCAGGTAAGAATCTGTAGTTCTTGGTATGAACACCACGTACAGTTAGTCCATTTTTGTCTCGGCTCCGTGGGGACATAGGCAGCGATGCCACTGTGACATCTACGCTTTTTCTCACTTATGCTCATCTCTGTCGCTTCCAGACCAAATTCTACAACAGTAGAATTTGCATTGAGTGTGTTGCTCAGGTTGTGAACTGACATTGTGAGATTCACTGTTTTTTTGTGCATTTGCAGTGTTTGCATTGAATTCAAGTATTATGTTGTTAGAAGATGCCCTCTCCAGGTTTTCAGTTCTTCTGGCTTGCAATAGTTCTTTTCTTGTTTGCTCGAACCTGTCCTGTGTTTTCTTTATTGCTCGCTAATAGTAGTTACTTCCCTCTGTGTGTTCAGTTGCACCATTTATAACTGACTTTGAATGTGTTGGGGTTCAAACTTTCCAACTCTGTGTTCCTTTGTTGTCTTTAGTTTTCTGTTAGTTCCTGACTTCCAAAATTTGTTGTTTCAATTTTGAGGTATTAACTTCAACTTGTGAGATAATTGTTTCTACTAGCTGCTGCGTGTCCTCATTGTTTAGTGTTAGTTTGGAAAATGACTCCTCCAGCAATTTTATGTGGTTACTGTTGGCTTCAGTTTGAAATTCTGCCCTCTCTAGTCTCGAATTTACATCAGCAATAGCTTGTGTGACAGTGTGTATTTGTTGTGTGAACTCAGCCTTAATTTTACTACACCCCTCCTTAATGCTATGCTCAAGTATTACTGTGTTGGTTTTTACTTCACTTATACCTTGTTTCAGTGTAGCTGTGTTTGGTCTCACTTCGCCAATGCTGTATAGCAGCTATTCCCAAAGTTCTATGAACCACGACCCATTAAAAATCAATGTCAAAGTTCAGGACCCACTTTAATGCCTTATGCAAGAAACGTACCGTTTCGCTGTTCCATCATGTTCACATTGCATTTCTTACGTAGCGTAAGGAAGTGAAGGGTAGTAGGATTAATAAAATAGTTAAACAAGTTTAAGTATTAGAGAACAGTTTTAATGAAAAAGATACCTATTGCTATTTTAGTTTAAAAATAATTTTGGATGTAAGAAATCAGATTTTTCAATGCGAAGGATGCATTGGTTTTCTATTTATTCCCATTACAGCTTAAGTGTCCACTTCAATTCTTGTCACTGCGTACTCTGCGCAGTATTTTACGTCTGATTGACAGTTGCATTGCTAGTGTGTAGGTTCTAAATTATAACATTTATAACACATGCTTATGTTTATGTATGAAATTATATTTTTCGGGGCCCACCAAATTTAAGTCTGCGACCCACCAGTGGGTCGCGACCCACACTTTGGGAAACACTGCTGTATAGCATTGCTTTTTTTTACTACACCATTGATGTTACCTCTCACCTCATTCATATTTGTTCTTACTTCACTTATGCCCCGTTCAGGTGTAGTTGTACTGTGCCTGAGTTCATTCATCATTTAGAGCATTTGCTGCATGAATGCCTGCATTGGACTATGAATTTGCACTCTACTGATACTGAGTCGTGTTGTGGATTGTTGTACATCTGCTTGTGTGACTGGTGTGTACTTTGTTCCTCCATACCGATCTCTGCCTCTGTACCTTCTACTGATATTCTTAGCTCACTATGTTCCTCATCTGTATTTCCTACCTGTTGTGTATCTCTAACTTGTTCTCTTTCCCTTGGCTCTCTCATAGAACTTGTGAGGAAATAATTACTATCATCCCCGTCTCCAAACATTGTGATAAATAGGCAGACACACAACACTTAGCAATACAAATATTTAGAAGACTTTTCTAAATCATGGCTGACTTGTCACCACTGTAATGAGAAATCTCTTTCAGTGTTTTATTTTTTATTTGTGTCTCTACACATGCACCACTGTGGCAGACACACACTTGGAGATACACTTGGGGTTATATAAATAAATAAAAGTTGTGGTTTGTGCTGATGTGTGTGATTGATGGTGTGTGAGAAGGTTTTGCATATACACACCAAAACAGACTGTAGTGTACAAAATGTGTGAAATAACACAAGATTCCCTCTTACACATCAATAAAATTGTTTCCTCTCTCCAATCAACCTCGACAGACAAAATAATTCACTGGCACTTGCGGAGAACGTATCTGGTTAAATGAGAAAGAAAATTGACTGAGCAGTACCTAGGGTATAGTAGAGTACTAGTCTCTACCATTTGCAAGTAAAACACCAAAAAATATCTCATCAGTTTTAATATTGTGAAAGTTTATGCCAATTAAATTGTTCAACATTAAACACACTCTTGCAAATATTGAATTCTCTAAGTCTGACAAGTATATAAAAAAAAACACAAAAAATTATTGTTAATTTTCCTCGGTTTTGAGCACCAGCCAGTGAGAATGAGACTCCTTTGTATCTCAGGGAACTCTAATGGGCAGAAAAGTCCTCCATTACTTTGATGTTAAATTAAAATAAATAATTGTATTGTATGACGGTCTGAACAAATTAAAAATATGTTACTGTGAGACAAGATTTTCAAAAGTCTTTAAAATTCTTTCTGGGAAGGTACGTATACTTTTGCCAGGCATACCTTCCCTCTGCCATTATTGAAAAAAAAAAAAAAAGAGTTGGCTAGGCGTATATCTCCTCATATTATAATAATCCAGTAAATATTGGGCCTCTTCTTCACCTGTCCTCTGCTCTTTTGTACTTTATAACAAGTTTCACAATAATATTTTACTTTTAATGCACTTTATATCAGAAAATAAAATTTTCACTAGAGTAGCATCTTAGAGAACAAACGATTCAGATGAAGCCTAGTCCGAGAAGAAGGAAACTAGGTGGGCTAGCAACCCACTTCCCAGATTTTGGGCAAATCCAATCACAGCCAGCATCCACCCTGGAGCTGTCTGAGATGTGGATAACGCGAATACGTGAATGACTTTTACCTGTGAAAATCATATGGTAGCTGCTGATGTAACCAGTGTTTTTGTTTAAATGGTATGCATCGCAGCACATGCACTCATCTCTGGCACTCGTGACCCCAAGAAACATACTTCTAAACAACAAACAGACATATTCAAACAACTTTTTCCATAAAATGAACAGTTTTTAAACATATTGTGTTCATTTTCACTTCTTTGTTTGTAAACAAACAGTGTTTACTTTTACAATGTCTCTATAAAGGTAGCGATATCCCTAATAACGTCAGTCAGAACAAAACTTTGAAAGGTAAAGCGTATAAAAAAATGTAAATAAGCAATACTTTCATACTAATACACACAAATATTTACATTACACTTCAAAACATGAAAAAAATACTTAAAAACACATAAACCAGAATATAAACAAATTCTGAATTGCTACAATTGCCATAAAAAATAATTAATTTTTTTGCAAGAAGCTACTGAAAATGGACTTTGGATTCTGTAACAATTATGCTGCGCTAAATGATTAAACATTTTTTGTGACAAGGAGGAAGTCAAGTGTATATTTCTGGGGCATCATAATTTTATTCAGAAGACTTTTGCATATTGAATTATATTAGTATTTCATATAAAAGTCACTATAATTTTTTGCTAGGGCAATTAAACACATCACAGGAAAAGACTCCCTTTTCATGTAATTTTTGGAAGTATTTGGTGATACTCAAAGGCATTTTGTGGCACTAGTTGACAGAGTTGCAATTGATTAGGGATGTGTGAATATTTGGAAATTCGATTAGTGGTTATTAGTAATTTACGTATTATTCTCACTTGAACTTCAAATATCTTCTACGAAAATGCGAACAATTTATCCCATCTCAAGTAGATATTTGGTTGACATTATATGCCTACTCATTTGAAATCGGTTCATTTAAACTTTATTCCATAGTTACTATAGCTGGACTACTACTGATCATCTGTTGGTTTTCATGAATTTTTGCCATTTGATGCAGCGGCAGATTGGTTTCTTCACATTTAAAAATAAATTATTTGAAAAATTACTCCATGTATGACGTGTTTGGTTGTCTCCTGAATATCTCGTGTATCAAAAACATTTTATACTTCAGTGTACATTAATGTATACAATGTATATAATATAGTTTTGGTTAATCCAGACTTTTACTTATATTTTGTCAAAAATTATAATATTTCATTTAGAACTAATGTGACCAAAACTAGAGACACAATAGGTGTGTTGGTAATGCCTATGATAGTAAGAAATAGTTCTTAAGTAAAATATCACTAAATTGAGTGTGCAAGGATCCGGTGCGTAATCCCTGTAGTGTAATTTTCTATGTTTAGTGAAGCTTTGTTTGCGTCAGGCAGAGGAATAACCTGGAAGTAGAACTTTAGTAGGGCTTCAGAAAAATTGGTAGTAACTGTGAATGGACTATATTATTAGATACTAGTGAGGTTGTTTACATTGGTATGTTGTTAAATAACTCATTTGGAAACTTGATAAAAAAACCAGTGTTATTAAGAAAAACCATTGCACACTTACTTATTTTTACTGTATCATTTATGGAAGTAAGGTATATTTCTTCTTTTTGTTTGAAGCCGAAGAAATAGGCATGAAAATGTTATATTAGTCTCTTCTACAACCAACTTGATGCTAAACATTAAATGCTAAATGTTATAAGAAAACTGGCATGTCTACAATTAATGTTAACAGGTATAAAAATAAAACGATGGTTAATGTATGTGTATATAAAAATACTTGAAATTGTGTTTGTAATTCAAAATTATGTACGCGCATCAGAAGTTATACTTCTTTGGCGTGGCTAAAATAAAATTTTATTATGTATGCAAATAATTTATGCAAGTAGGAAAAATGATAAAATGACTGAAGAAAGACATTAAATACAATTAATAAAGGTTTGATTATTGAACATAATTAAATTACCTTCAACGTGCCAAAAGAAGTATAACTTAATAAAATAATACTTACAAAAAATTAACCTTAAATATTTAAAAACACTTCCAAAAATTTTATTATACAATTTTTGTCACTAACAATTTTTTCACGGCACAATGTAAGTAAAATTAATTAATATATATATATATATATATTCACAATGAAATACTAAAATAAATGAAATGTTTTTCAATTTGCTTATTACATGAACTGATTTTCTGTCGGTTTTAAATATAACTACGTGCTATGTTGTGTACCTTGCGTTTGTATATGACCCAATGCGCATGCGCGTTGGGTCATACCCCTACCACGTTCACTGTCGAATTTTGTTACACTGTGCGCACGCAACTTCCCTTGCACACAAAACTTTTACCCTCAATGCGCCAAAAAAAATATAACTAAAAATTTTTTTTTTTAAAAAGCTGATTTTGCATACTTTATAGTTACGCTAAGTTAATTTTTAATGCGTTTTGCATTAATTTATTGATTTTGTACAACATTAACAGAATAAAAATGTATGGTGATGGTGGGGCCTTCTATTGCCAAACATCTTATACTATTTGTCCGTGAAGTTTGTCACTTGTCTGTGAAGTTTGTCACATGTCTGTGACATTTTGAATTCTGATTGGCTGGTGTTAAACGTTAAACGCAAATACTTGAATGTTGGCCAACTTTTAATGTTTTGCATTTGACATTGTGTCACTACAACATTTTAACATTGATTGTAGCCAAGCCGTCATCGTGATTGTGCACTACCAAAACAAAAACTTCCCTGTACCGTTTTTCTGTCATTTTGCCAGGCAATGCCGCTGGTTGGCTGGTTTTTCTCTGGGATGTCCAGTTTTTCCCCACCCTTGCATTCTGGTGCTGCTCCATACTCATCTCCCCTCACCTCATCTCTTCCTCATAGACTCTTAAGACCTCTATGTTAAGAGCTGCCCAAATCTCTTTACTCACACTGTATTGCTTTTATCGACATACCACGCAGCCCTATTTGATGAACACATATATTTTGTGGGTAATTCAGGGGAAATTATAGCATTTTATACTTGCAAACACATTCAAAAGTATAAAATTTCAGTACATTGTTTTAGGGAATGATACAGCGACCCAGTGGACACAAACAATACCAGGCATCACTTCATTGCTGTGGTGGAATGCAAACTAACAGTGATAGTAGTAGATGGCTCTACCAGTTAAATTAGTTGCAAGCATTTACAACAAAAACAAAATATTTGATTTTACAAAGCGTTTCATCTACTATAAACTTACAACTTATGGTAAACAAATTCTGTTACCGACTCAGAACCGCTGTAGTAAGAAATTGCAAATGCCTGCAAACAATTTGCAGTTCTTAAGCAAATAACACTGCAACTGCAGTATTGGGAGAATCTGCTACCAATTCAACTACAAAAATACGCTTATTAAACTTCACATGTCATAAACAATGATGATCGCTGAAAACATTTATTTGTGTGGGAACTGTTGGTTATGTGATCAGTGAAATGATATTTATATTTTTGTTATATATATATATATATATATAAAAAACTGAAATTAAATGTTTACTGGTAACTGTCAGAATTCAAAACTATTTGCATGTTATTCAAAAAAATATCAAACATCCAAATCCTCTATTTGCACACCTTCAATTGACAAGCATTTTTGGTGACACTTAGTCAAAGATAGCACAACTTTATCTGGAGTGTAGAGAATAGCTGAACTGATTTGTGTGTCCAGGCAAGGTTCATGCCTTTGCTGGGAGACACCCACATTGCTTCGTGTGGTAGAGATGGCCAGGTACGTCTTGCAGAACTGTCATCTACTGGCACATGTCGCAGCACTCGTCGCTTGGCACAGCATCGGGGTCCAGCCCATAAGTTGGCCATCCACGTTGACACACCACACATCATTTTGAGCTCGGGTGAGGACAGTGTAGTCATGAGCATTGACATCCGTGATCAGAAACAAGACAAGTGAGTGCTTGTTTTTATCATTGTGGTATTATATGTTTTTCTGTTTTAAGTTGTAGTTACAATTTCATTCATTTAATCTTATATTTCTTTACTTATGAAATGTTTCTATAAATATTATGCAAATATAATATTTTTGAAGCCTAATAACTAAACAGTGATGATTCTAAATTTATTTGAAACTTAAAGAACTTATTTATAATGTTGATAAAACTTGTACTGTACTCCATTAATACCAGTGTTTTAACATCAACTTAATAAATTAGATTTTAAAGTTTGTACACAAAGTACAATATAGTCAATTTGGAAAGTAGCATATGCTCTGTTTATACTCCTAATTATATGTAGCCATATTATGGATTTTTACATTTTTATTTCATCACTGCGTTTAAAGGAAAGTACTTCAGATTTTTATTAGTTTTGAGCTTCTTTTGAATTAGAGAGCTCCTGTTACAATTAAGTATTTATTTTCTCTGTTAGGACTATCTCCTAGAATTTTAATACATTTTATGTAATTATTTTAATAGTATTGAAAGTGTATGTTTTTATTCAGGTAAGACATGTTATATCTTATATTAAAAAAAATGTATGCTCAAATATATGCAGTCAGTATGAATTACTGTAGCATTGCTTATAATATTCAAGTAAACATACCAAACAGAAGCTGTTATTAAGTCACTTATCTATGTGGCATATTTACATTTCAACATCGACTTACAAAATATTTTCACAGATAGAATTTAACCAAAAGCAGAAGTGTTAATTAAAATGATATTATTAGAGTATGCTTAAATTAAAAAATAATAAGCACTTCACACATTGATGCACAGCTGTTGTAAATTGTTGGACTATGTGTTCAGCAACTGTGCTCATATTAAAAATTATTTTTTTGTACTTAGGGTATCCTTCTGAAGAGTAAATAACCATAAAAATGAATTAATGTTAACTGGTTGCAGAACTCAAATACAAATATTAGTTTCTATCCACTGCTCTTAATTTGAAATATTTAATTAAAAACACCCCTATTTACATTTTGCGAGTGAAAATACAGTATAACAACAGTCTTAATATTGGTGCCTTATTTGTCTGAATGAGTCTAAATATTTTTGAATAAAGAACATTACTTTTAATTGACTTTCAGTGTCTACTTTATTCTATTCTGATAATTTATTATTTTATTTTTGTCTTTGGCATTAGTAAACGTATTATTGAATTACATGATAAAAATTGTGCTAAATGTTTGTTTAAATAATACGAGGAAAATTAAATTTTTTGCTAGACCACAGTGGAAATGTGACAATTTACTTATTTTTTGTCTTCTTGTTTTTGAATTTCTTATTTTTGAAATCAAGGTCATCCTATTGCTTGGTAAGTAGGGGTTTTTTTTTTTAATAACTACAACATAGTGAAATCTGAAAGTGTGCTAACTGATAGGCTACGGAGGAGTGAACAAAAATTAAGAGTCAAGTTACTCACATTTATTTTATACAGTTAAAGATGCTTCTGTAGCATAGGTGCTTCCAAAAGAATCTTTTAAACCATTAGAAAGAAAAAAAACCAGACAGACTACTTTAACAAATCAGTGCCTGCAAAAGTATAACTGAAAAGATAAAGAGAACAAAATTATCCAAAAACAAACTTATGATGGCTTTGTTCAGAGAGAGATTACATGACATGTTCACACCAGTTTTTCTTATTTTTACCTCTCATTAAATGTAATTTTTCATTTGTGAAGTATATAGCTCTAAATTGCTGCCAGATTTCTCTTGTTCTACCTTACGTTTATTCCTTGACAAATTTTGATTTAAATATATAGTAAGGGAAAACAAAGCTGCATTTATAAAACAAGGAATTATTATTTTATGGCATCACACATAATAGTAAGATGTTTTATGGATTTAGAAAAATCTGATGTTTACAGACAAGTTGTGGGTACATGTGGGAGATAGGTTGGGCAAGGAATGGCAAGTAACAATCACAAAGTGTCAAATAAATAATGCATAAAAAAGGAAAAGATTAATTTTCATTAAGAGATAAACCAACTAAATGAAGTATTGAAATTATTGATGTTAATACTTCCATTCTTCTCCATCTTTTAATCCAACAGAGTGAAACTCCTGAACTTCAAAATAT
Source organism: Clitarchus hookeri (assembly GCA_002778355.1). Taxonomy (NCBI): domain Eukaryota; kingdom Metazoa; phylum Arthropoda; class Insecta; order Phasmatodea; family Phasmatidae; genus Clitarchus; species Clitarchus hookeri. Next base: position 1,019,092 of record NQII01000568.1, read on the forward strand.
AGTTGCCATCTGGCAATAGTTTGGGATTCATACTTTGTATTGCAGTATGAGAGCAAGACGTACTGTAACTCCTAGAAATGGTCTTGCAACAGTGTGCGTTTGGTTGCCGTGATAATGAATTGTGTGTATTTCATGTTGTTGCTTTGATTCCAATATACATTTTATTAATAAAACAATTCTCATGTTAAATACTTTCTGCACTCTACTTAATTTCATGTATGAATCACCATCAAACCCTATTTGTAACCTGGCATAAGCAAACCTTATTTGCATTATCAATTCTTTAAGACGTTTGGTAGTATGTCAAGGGCCCCGCCAGGGCGCTTAAACAGCATTGCAGAGAGTTTGAAATACATGTTTTTCCACATAACTGTGAAATGTACACCCAATGTGCTGATCAATGAAATTCACTTCATACGAGTCTTAAGTGCTTTCAAGACATCATGCACATTAGAAACACCATTTCTGAGTACTCCAAAATGGCTAAAAACTGTTTTTTCAAAGCATTGTATTTCAAAATATGCCTGTCAGATACATACAAAACTACTCAAGGGTTCTGCACTGAACCATGGCACAGACTTTTCACCTATAAAATAATAGGGTAACTGCTTAAAATCCCATAGGTACAAGCAGCATGAAGAGAACACTGCATGCAAGTGTAAAGCCTTGCGCTTAGTAGAGATGGTGCACTGGATGCCCGTGGCAGTCTCGCCCTTATTGCTCCCACACTTCTCAGCCTCCAATGCAAAAAAAAGCTCAAAGGTTAACTGCTACTGCAACAAGTTTTAAAACAAGGCAGTGCTTTAAGTTTAGCCTTAAACAGTCCTCGTGCAAAAAATTCAAGGCTAGTTAATTATATTTTTTATTTCATAATTATTACGATGCTTACACTAACTTACTTTTAATGGTTTTGTAGATGTGAAAGTACACTGTAACCCATACAATAAAAATTTATTAAACCTATTGTGACTTATTTTGTACAATGGGCTCAGGAAGTGACAGTTCACATGAACTTGACAAAATATGTTTGAATAACTGTAATAAAAAATATTTATTGTTAATTTTTTTGTGTGAAGCTACATTTAACTGAGAGTTGAAAATTTCAGATGCCCAAACACAAATACACAGATATAATATATAGGATACAAAAAGTACTTTAATTCTAAAAAAATACCAGACATAAATGGGCATAAATGAATTATGGAATAACACCAGATGTAATTTAGATACTAAAGTGGCAGCGACTACAGTGCTATTAATATTTTGCCATGTTTTGGCCTTGTGTAAGCCTGTAATACAGAGACAATAAAAAATGAATAAACTACAATATTTATGACTTTAGTACTTCTTACTTCAGTCTGTTAAATTACAAATTCCAAAGATTTTGCTATTCAAAATATGATATTGGCTGAAAGTATGCATAATATAATGTACTTGAAACAATTGTCACGTTCATGACATAAAAAGTATTTTCATGCGAGTGTGAGAATTTTTGTTATGAGTACGATTTATACAGGAACTTTCATTACATCACAAATATTCATCATTGCACACTGGAAATAAAAGTTTGTCAGAAAGTCCCACAACTATGACTATGATGCAAAAATAACAATATGAAATATTAATAATGGTTCGAGAACAGCAATAAATGGGAATTAGAATAATAAATGTTTACTAAATTTCACTATGAAAACAAGGTTTAAAGGAATAAGAAGCTAAATGGACATATTTTTCACGAAAACAAAGTAACCAACATGGTGTCATTCGCACACCAGTGTCTTGTTTACAACAGAGCAGTGTATCCTGTGAATGTTTTAAAACTGAAATGAAGTAATAGCAGCATCGTTGAAAATACTGATTTTATTTGATTAATCTAATATTGATTCCTGAAATTATGATTAGACAAGTGACCCTCTCCCATGCCACAAATCAAAAGTCTAGCTAGACCTGCATCTGCACAATGGGAACATTCCAGCGTGCGCGCACACACAAACTGAAAGTCGAGATCCGTTCCTGATGCTCATTAAAAATTTATGAAAGTTGAATTGTTTGAAGTACCAAGTAGCAACAAAACTGCAATCTTTTAAAAACTAATGGTTATTTAAAATGCTGTATTGTTCTTAACATTTAACAGGAATCTTAAATTGTTAATTTATTCTGTGTGTACTATTTCCAGCGAATGCTGCCAACATGAATACACACAGGCACACAGATACACACGCATGCACACACTCATGCACACACTCACATGCACATGAATGCACTCACATGTGCACACACGTGCACGCGCACACACAGTCATATTACATACCAGCTAATGGCAGACACTAAAGTGCTGTGGCAGTGATGGTGAATGTTGTTTCACTGCTCAGATGTAAATCATACCTTTACATTGATGCTGCTCCTGCCTATATTTGGGTCAGCAGTGATGATATGGCATTAGACTGGCACCACAAAATGAAGCTAGCTACCCTACCTGGGGAGCAACTTGTTCCTGTATAGCCTACAAAACATATGGGGTGATATACAGCTTATAGAAAGGAAGAATGAGGTGAATTGAGGTGGGTCTGCAGAAGTGACGTAAAGCAGAGGTAGAGGAAATGGGAGTACACGAGAAAATCCACCATCCATCAGCAATATCCCACCACATTTCTCCTATGTAAAAATTCACTCTCTTGTCCAGTTTGAATATGGATACCGTATGGTAAGAGGCTGGCATGCTGACTGTAAGCAGAGCTCCATGACAAATTGTATTGGTAATGTTAAACCAAAATTTGGTTTTATGTGGATTGTGTTAACAATCAATCCAGCTCTCTTCTGATGATTCTAAAATATTTTGGTGCACTTACTGTGGAAAAAGTAATTATATTAAATTTTATGATTTTATAGGTCTAATAGTGCAATATTAAATTTTTTTTTACTATCATTATGAAGCTTAGAGGATCTCTGAACCATTCCCTTGTCGTGTGACGGTTTAGGAATATTAGAGCGACGCTGGCCCACAACCACCCGTCCCCCCGCATAACCAGGGTAGAGACTTAGTAGACACGTGTCACGAGGCAGGTGACGGACCGCAGTTACACGTGTCTTGCTGCGCGTCCTGCTGCGTAGGCCTCCCGGCCACCCCCCTTCACCCCCCTACGCCTCTAGCCAGCCCGTGAGATGTGTGGAGCGCAGAGGTTTCACGGGATATCACCAAATAATCATGTGTATTTCGCCTGAATTCAGAAAACACGCACCGCGGAAGAAATAGCTGACGAGCTGGATATTGGTGCCGAGAACACCCCCCCTCTCCCCTTAGCTAACCACAGGACAATGTGGAAACGCACCGAGAAGAAACAGCTGACGAGAGTAAGCTAGGGGCAAGGGGCTACCTTCCCCCCCCCAACCCTTCAGGAACCAGGACACTTGTTTTGAAAGGCATTGTTCTGCGTTCTACCACCTCACCCCCTCCCACCACAAGGTGACACGTGCCGACAATTAAGGGTGGAGGCTGGCAAGCATAAAGACCCCTTTTCGAGAGAAGTGAGTGATCAGTTCATTAGTACCGCGCAGAGAGGTCAGACAGTTGATTATTGCCGAGCCCAGAGTAGTCAGTCAGTCGGGACTCCCGGCAACAACAGTACCTCAGTACGTCAGTAGAGCAGCCCAGGGGAGACGACGACACCCAGCGGGCCTTTGCCAAAGGCCGCCCATCGCCGGAGCTCACCCTCCACAGCTGACATCATACCAGCAAGAGTTAAGTATACAATCACCGTCCAGAGAAGTCCCCCCTGCACCTTGAAGTCGTAAACAGTTAATACGAGTAGTCAAATTAGGTACCACACCTCTCAAGTGTTCATGAACGTAGTTCTTGTATTAACTCCAGACAATATATTCGTCCTTCAAAATGAAACCGTAAAAGACTACATTATTGCAAACCCCTTAACCTTCAGGCATCATATAGTCTGTGCCACTAAACATTAACAAAAGACCCTACGTACTTTTAGGATGTGTTACCCTTTAACAAATTTGGCAGTTTTGAGAATCTTAAAACTTCCATTAATGTAATGGATTTGATGACTAAAAGTATAATACATGACAGAATTGGAATTTATAAATTTCAAGTGAAATGTTTTTTTAATTTTTGACTGTTGTAGTATGATAGTTTACTGTGAAATTTCAATAATATTGAGCTTGTGGAGCAGCAATATATAAGAGTGGTCACTTTAAAAATGGAACAAAAGAGTAATACTGGACATGTCACTCTTTCAAATAACTGGAAGTACAGATGTTATAGAATATAATTGATATTTTTATTTTGTTTCATGCATGCGAAAAAAGTTTCTGGGTTGTTTGGTGTTTGTTAATTTAATTGAACTTACACTGATTTTTCCCCCCAGTCTTGTCATGTATAATCTGTAAAACTCATAATATTTTGTAATTTCATGTTAACAGGTTAATCTACGTAAAGGAAGGAGAGCGCAAAATATCTCTGTACAGCATCCACATAAATCCAATGAACAGCAATGAATTCTGTATCAGCGGCAGAGACAGCTACATCAGAATATATGATCGAAGGAAGATATCTGGCCCAGAGAACCATATGAAGAAGTTTTGTCCCAGGCATTTGGTAAACTGCAAACTGCACTTTCTTCTTGTATTGGTTCACTGATCCATGTTTTTTTTTATTGGTATTCAGACAGGAATGTATTATTACATATTAAGAGTATTGTGGTATAGCTAAAGCTTCCTAGCGGAGAGCCCTGGCCGTGTGTCGGAGAGGCTCAGGGGTGGAGCTGGCCATACTGACGAGTTGTTGTCGCTCCCATGGTGGGGCAGGAACCTTGTGTGTTCCCCTCTGGTCCCCCTTCATTGTGCGTTCACTAACCTGTGAAAGAATGTTCTTGCCTGGAAGAGACTGAATGAGGGTGGCTAGGATCTGGGAAACAGGTTCTTGCTCAACGCTGAGGCCACATGTGGGCAGGAGCGAAATCTTCCTAGACAAACAATACAACTGAAAGACATCTAGAACATAATTGTGACAAATAAAATCAAGTAATATTTTTATACTTTGTTTTGAAGAAAATGGCAATGCACATAATGGGATTGTTTATTAGTAAAAAAATATCTTTCAGAAACCTATGCCAGGGAATACTGAGGAGGATTGATTCCTTAATAACGGCCATGTCTTATTGATTCCTTATCCTTGATGTTCTTGACGGGACCAATGACAAATATTGTTGTCTTAAAAGAGAGTAGTTCAGCTGCCATGTTTTTGAAGGAGGCTTTAAACGTTTAAGTGATGATGTAATTGTAAAAAAAGTGCACACTGCAGGGGACACTGAGTTCACAACATTGCCATGCAATAATCCTCTAAAATACTAACGAAGATCTGCAAGTAAATTCTGTATGCATAGTATCCAAGTAAAACCATTAAACTAGTTTGGCAAAAGTGGGAAGGATTATCCCACACTCTCTCTCGTTCAACCTGTCCAATAATCAATAATTTACTGTAAGCAGACAGACCATCAGTTTGGAATTGAATTGTTAACGCAACAGCCACAAGAAACAGTGTTGCAAAATTTACACAGTAATGATGCATCAATGAATGATGCCACATCACACCAGCAGTTCAGATTCAAATGTTAATCAAGAAAAATTTTACCTTTGCAAATGTAAATGAGTGTGTGCTCGCTGCATTTATAAACAACCACACAGCCATCAGTGAAAGAAAGAAGGAAGTTATACTTTTTGGTAACAAGTTCGCGTTTACATTAAGTTGGACCCAACATATATAACTCATTTTGTGTAGATTTGCAAAGTAAATTGTTTTGTATTTAAATACGATTCTTCCACAATGTTTTAAGGAATTGTTAAAAGTTTGGCAAACTTCAATTTAAACATGTGCACTCAAGCAAGCGTAGTAGAATGGCCTTGCCACCACACACCAACAGTTCACACTTCAAACAAATTTCAAAATTTCACAAAAAATATTAATTGTGTAAATACATTCTTTTAAGCTGCATGGATAAACTGAAAAATTGTTAATAGCAGCCCTGATAAAAGAGAATTACTGAAGTTGATAAACTTAAAATAGTCAACCCTGTTCATAAAAGAAAGCCAAACTACAATAAATTTTGAGACAGAAAATCCACATTTAGCATTTTTGTTAGTGTTATCACCTCATGGTCATTGGTCACCCTCCTCTTATCCCCTCAACCTCACCTTTTCTAATGAGTGGGGCTGTGTAAACAGTCCCCTTCTTCTCTTTCTCTGAGACACTACTCCTCCACAATGTCAAGCTGGTAGATTCTCACAACAGGATGCAGCCTCAGTTCCCAGCTTGGGACAAAAACTACAGATTTTGTTTGAAAAAACAGTGGAAGTTGAATCTCTTTTTCACCGTTGGTGTTGTTTCCTATATGTCATGTACTGGGGAAAGTGGCTTCCCTTCCTTATGCCCAAAACCAAACAGTTTCAATATTCACAAAGATAACTCTTTTTAATTATAACTCATGGCTACTCCCTCTCCTGCTCACCAACATTTTCTTTTCATCAAATTGGCAAAAAATTATTTGTAGTTTACACATCCACAGAAGCGCAGATTCGGTCGACATCTGCAAATTTGGCAGATGCCTATTTAAATCGGCACAGCTATATATAGTTTATACTAAAGTTGCGAAGTTTCATATTTTGTATGTTGTTCATGTTGACAATAGAAATGCTGTCATATTTGTGCAGTCCCCAATTTCAGAAATGACAGTGTTTAAAGAATTGAATCATGAAATCGTGGCTTTTTTATATTGCTTTCTTGCATCATAATGAGTAATAACATAAAACTGCAGAATATGTAGTTGACTGCAAAGAGTTCAATGTTGTACTATTGTTTTTTGAGGTGTGCAAATTGCAATGTGCTTTAAGGGACAGGCGACACCAGGGACGTTTACCCATGTGACATGTGCCATGTTCAACTACAATGGAACAGAAATCATGGGCACATATAATGATGAAGACATCTATCTGTTTGACACCAGGAATCCAGATGGGGCAGATTACATTCACAGATATGAAGGCCACAGAAATAATGCAACAGGTAGGTGTCTGTGTAGCATTGGAGTATTTGGTGTGTAGTTTCCAGATTTTATACTGACAACCTGTTTTGTATTAGTTATTGGAAATCTAAAAGCTTTGTTGAATGCTTCGTCCCAAGCGTTACTACTTTAGGTTCATTCCCAATGATGTTAGGTAAACCTCATCAGTAGTTAGAACCAAAGATGGCTGTATCTAATATATAAAATTCTCCCGTCACAGTGTTAGTCACTGAACTCCTCCGAAACTGCTGGACCGATTATTATGAATTTTTTTATGTGTACTCGGTAGGTCTGAGAATAGATTTATATCTATTTTTACACCCCTAAGTAATAAGGGTGGGTACCCCCAAACAGTTGTTTTTTATTGTTTAAACAAATTTTTTATTTTTTTATGATGTGGCATCAAAAAATACATACCCTCCTAAATTTTCACCCTTCTACCACCAACCCTTATTTTTTTATAGCGAAATTCTCCCGTCACAGTGGTAGTCACTGAACTCCTCCAAAACTACTGGACCGATTATTATGAAATTTTTTTATGTATACTCGGTAGGTCTGAGAATAGATTTATATCTATTTTTACACCCCTAAGTAATAAGGGTGGCTACCCCCAAACAGTTGTTTTTTATTGTTTGAACAAAATTTTTATTTTTTTATGATGTGGCATCAAAAAATACATACCCTCCTAAATTTTCACCCTTCTACCACCAACCCTTATTTTTTTATAGCGATATTAGTAATTTAATAAATTTTACCCTAGGTCGATAACTGATCAATTATCATCGATCATTTATCGATCTAGGTTACAATTTATTCCCACCAGGTGTCTCCCAGTGACACAGCACGGAGTAGCCGGTCTCCACTTTCTCTCACACAATAACCTTTCTCTTATTCATTTGTGCTCAGATCGTAGTAGTGACGTGTTTACAATTATATTTTCAATAATTAAGTGTACTTCTTAATTAACTTTATTATTGATCGCAAAGCTGTAATTGTTTGTATTTCCATTTTATTAATATTTATTAAATTATCTAATTTTATATTCAGTCATCGTCCACAGAGCTCGATGCCTCTTCCACTTATATACCACATCCTCGCACACTTACAATAAGTTATAGTTATTTTTTTCTAATACTATAATCACTAGAAATACTTTTTATGGCAAAACAACGTTTGCCGAGTCAGCTAGTTCTAAATAATTTTAAAATTTCAAGTTTTATTCAGGTAAACTTCAAACCTAAGCTGTACATTCAAGTTTTTAAATCAGTTTTTATCAGTCAAGTTTTTAAAACTTCTACGTAGACTTTCAAGATTAAAATTTTAAAAAGAAAATTGCAGTTTGAAGATATTTTTTTTTGTTATATTAATACATTCTCCCTGAAGAACAGATTAATCCTAATATACAATTTGCTCTAATTTCTACTACCAAAATGTTAGGGGTCAACATATTTTTTCCATACCAAATTTGACATTGTTTGTTTGATTAATAGTAAGGTCAGAGTTTTTTACTTTATTTCTCTCTCCACTTACCAAGTGTTTAATTTATTTTTAGCCTATTTTTCTGAAGAAAAGTAGGCTTATGAGATCACTTTTCTGTTTGTCTCCCCCCTCTAAAAACTTTTGAACTCATGTACCGAATTTAACTAAACTTGGTATACATATAATTCTTAGTAAGGACATCCAAATTTTATATATTTTAACCACACCTTGGGTGCTTACTTTCAAAATGGAAGCCATGTTAAAATTAGGGTGCTATGTCATCTTGACGCATGACGCGCCCAGCCAAGAAGAGAGCGACGATTTCACAACCTGCCAGAACGTGCGTCAAATGCTCATACCGACGTCACCCAAATATTTCCTTCCAATGATGCACGTGCTAGGTGACACAGAGAGGCGCTCGTCAGCGTGTGAGGCTTGCTTCACCTGATCGACGCACGCCGAAGTTTGACGTAAACCGGGTTGCCAATGATGTAGGAAATTCCTCGAGGGGACGGGAGATATAGCACAGCAGGGAAGTGGAGAAGTCAGTCAATCCCGAGGACTCAAGAGACGCGGGGGTCAGCGCCAGGGGTGCGACCCAGTTGGACGGCCGGGGAGTCAATCCGGAGGACTCGAGAGACACGGGGTCGCGCCAGACATCGCGGGACGGACGCCGAAGTTGCAGAGAGACGCCTCAACACGACTCCACAAGACGTGAAGCAGAGATGAACCAGCACACAGTAGCATCTCAGTTAAGTAACTGCGCCTCCAAATCCGACCACTTTCCCCCGACGTTTATGAACTAAAACTCTGACCTGTAGGCCTCCGAAGGGTAAGGGAAGGGGGCAGGAAGCGGAACCCAAGAGTGCAGTGTACCATACCTATATAATGAGTGATGTAATGATGCAATAAATAACTGTTTAGCTAACCGAATCCAAAGTCAAAGTGTTTATTAGCCGCCTGATTTCACCCCTGAGTATGTGTCAGTTCTCTATGCAATAAGGTTGACCAAGCGATCTAGTGCTCCATCATCCTGTAGAACACATACAGAATGGAGAGCCGACTGTGACGTGTCAATTTCTGGAACATTTAACCAGTTTAAACAGAATTGGATATGTTGAGACAGTGCATTGTGTAGGCATTTAATTGAGATACGGGTATTGTTATTGGTCTGCCAGTTTGGAAGTTAGTACTCGTGAAAAAATAAAGTTTATTCGTTACATCTCTGAAACTACCAACCAATTCTCACCAAGTTTGGCATGTAATTAATACATTAGAACTTTTTTATATTTACCCCATTTAAAACTATTGTCTGTCGTTAACAATTTGTTTTTGAGGAACTGTACAAGATTGTGTGTGAAAAAAGTAAGAAATTTGAGGGAAATCTGCAGAAAAAATAATTTGGTGCACTTTTTTGGTGCCTACATGTTGTGTTTCTCTTGGTGAGTGCTGTATAGGCTGACTGGGCCAGCTCATATCTAAAAATAGGTACCACCCCCCCTAGCCTGCTAATGCTATTAACTCTGCCCACCTTCTACCCTTCAGATGATGGGGAATGTTTCTATACGTGATGCGAGTACCGTCAGTGTTTGTCGTGGCATTGTGCTCTTGCAGGTTTGCCTTTTCACTTTGCTCGTGTTATGATGATTTGGATTTCTCTTGGGTTTTGATTTCTGTTTCTCAATGATTTAGTTTTTTTGGACATGCTATCAGTCACAGGGAAGTCTACAAATTGACTCATAAATACAACTCTGAACTGTGAAACCACGGCAAGCCTTCCTCCAATTGTGGTCTCCATTCCTCTGCCAGTTTTTCACACTTGACGAGAGCCAGATACAGTATATTTTCGCTTCCTCACTTCCAGCCATCACCTGAACAAAGCTTCAGCGAACATACCCCCAATGATAGGAACTCCATGTCACGAAGCAGGTTGGTCAACCAAGCCAACCACCATGCATTCAAAACTCATGAAAGTAGCAGAGTTTCCTTCTCTCGGTAAGATGTCCTAAAGATGAAAGATGTGCTGCCACTACAAGAGTAGTTTTGAAGTATAAAGACACCTTTTCTACTAAACTGTTAGGCGTATAACTGTCTCTGTGTAAGATAGGGTTGCTTTGGTCACTCTCTCTCTTAATAAGGGTGGAGGGGGATAGGGTCCATGAGAGGTACCAGTTCAGGCTGGCCCAATTGATTATAAGTAAGACTGCAGGTAATACTATACTGTACATAATAAACCAATGTGAATTTACCATCTGAGGAAACTCATTTAAGCATCCCTACAAAATTTTCACCAAAATTAAATGAGAAGTCACGAATTTAATAAAGAGGTTAATTAACATCATTCAGCTCTACCAGTTATTTCCAATTATCCTCAAATAACAAAGCGCCATGAGCGACGTAATTCTCTCATATAGCCTCACCACAGCCACGGCCCCCTCCTAAGAAGAGGCATTACTCCGTACACACCACAGGGCACCTTCCAAGCCAAGGATGGCTTGCCCAGCTGTTGCTGCCTGCTGCTCTGCAACGCGCTTCGCATCACGTCGCCGCTCTCTACATCTTCAGTGCCTGGCGCGTGAAGGGAAGTCTCCGCCGCTCTCAGTTACTCTCTTCTCTCCTTCGCGTATATATATATATATATCTCTCTCTCTCTCTCTCCCCCCCCCC
>NQII01000568.1:1030487-1079861 GCA_002778355.1 Clitarchus hookeri
CATCTTCCAAGACTAGGTAAGAGCAACTTAGGACAGGCCCTTCAGACCTTAGTCAGGGTACAGACTGGATCATGTGTGTTTGATTGAGTAATCAATAAAACAGGCCTAAATCTGACTTAGTCGAGTTCTCTCTTCCAGCACTCTGTAATTCCTACACCATGTCCCCTCTCTTTCCGGTTGGTCATCTGTTCTAGTAAGACTCTTCCAGAGTTTAGCCACTAGCCGAAACTTTTGCTCCTTTTTCTTTCCTGTTGATAGCTGTCTCGAGGTGCAGCTTAGGAAGTTTGTCTTCCTAGGCCTCACTAGAGCAGATGCCCCTTCGACTATCAACCTTCCAGTATGTGCCTGAGTCAGACCGCGACGTGCACCAGGTCACCTGCTTGGAAACGATAGGCCAACCCCCAAGAGGTTTTAATTCTTTTTCATTACTAATGTTTAGTAATGCACCTACATTTTTGATCATATATTGTTTTGTACAACTACTCTTTTAAGATATTACCATGTCTTAAACAACATTTCTCACTAGCAATTTGCTACTCAAGTTAATTCCTGCTCTTATTATTGTGTAATATTTTTTGCCTACATCTCTTGTGTTAAAAATCTTGTTAACTTTGTCAGATGGCCTCACGTGCACAATGTACCTACTTACCTATATTCACTTTGTACCTATTGTTCTTATTCTTTGTTTACCTTTGTGTAACTTACTTATCAATTTGCTAATTTTAAATTTGATGGAATTTCACGTAATGTGTAATTTTTTGCACATAATAATTTTTGTAAAGCATGAACATTAATTTCACGTGGGCACTTACCTCAACATAAACAATTGAATGACTCCATCCTAACTGCCCTTGTGTGTATTTTGAAGTGTAACCAGCCGAATTTCGTACCTTGTAGCAGCTTCTATTTTCGCTGTAACTAGGATTTGCCAATCAAAAGAGAAATTTTCTCACTGCACATTTTTCTCACTACATATTTTGTGATTTGCACCAGTTAAGGTCTTTTATCTACACGCACTGGGTGAGAATCTACTTAGTTTTTTCCGCAGTGAACTTAGCTACTCCCTTAAGGCTAGGATTCAATGTAATTCTAACCTTATTTTTAATTTTCCACCAACTTCAAGAGAGAGTGAGAGTGTGAGAGAGAGTCAGCCACCGTTCCAGTTCGCCATTGAGAGTCCAGATGCCTTCGAGAGGATGTTCATCCATCGCGCCACGAGCAATGTCATTCTCTCGTGTAGCCTCGCCACGGCCGCGGCCCTTCCTAAGAAGAGCCGTTACACCACCTTCCAAGAGGAGCCCCGCTCTTTGTGACACCTGGGTCAGACCGCGACGTCCCGTGCACCAGTTAGCCATGGGAGTGGATGCCCTTAGTCTTTTACTATAACCTCCAGTTTGGTAGTTGGGTCAGACCGCGACATCCCGCGCGCCAAGTCACTGGACTGGAGACCAGTAGTACAGGTTTCCCACCTCGCTTGACCTCCGCATCCTTCACTCCATCAGGCTGTGTGTACTCCTTTCTGACCACTCACTATCAACCTAACTGGTTACCCCCACCACCTTATGCCTCATTATAGGACTGGGCATGGCAGGGCAAAGCTTCCAAGCAGGGGCTAGCTCTGGCTGGGGTATTGAGGGAAAGTGGCCCAGTTGGCAACCAAGTATACTCCTGGCAGAAAGAGGAGGCTGCACGTCAGAGAGGGTCTTCCACCAGCTCAGCAAGCTCCACCTCGAACCTCCTCTGACACATACCTTGTGCAGTGTCTCCGCTGCCACCCACACCGCCGAAGAAGATGCCAACCTTCGTCCAGCCAGCCAACGTTACCAGGGTACCCAATCGCCCATTGCTCGCAAGCGTGCCTATCAATGCTCAACGCACGATCATAGAAGTGGTCAAAGCCAGAAATCCAGGCACCAGGGTAAACCTTGTTCAAGAGCTGCTACCNGGGGGGGGGGCTACCTCTGCCGCACCCTCTAACTACCATTCTCGCTAGGAGTGAGCGACGAGGTGACAAACACTGGTGGACAAAAAAAGTTCTTTCTTTTTACAAGAACAAAGTTAAGTGAAGTCTAAGTGTCTTTTTCATGCTGAGTTAGAATATGCTTTCAGATTTTTTCCATCAGGCAGAGTTTATTTGTGGCCAAATTTAAAAATTGGTGCAATCAGTACTTATGTAAAACTTAATAATAAATATACACCTCATTTGGAGCTACCTAAGAAGTTGCATATAATGATTTTCTGCTATATTTGGCCTTTGAGATGACTCTCTTCAGGGTCCAGCAGTAGTCCGCCAGCATACTGGGACTCAATTTGCCTTGGTACCTCTTCCATTTTAGAAATCTGCTTATGCAAAAGCTCACCATGTTGATTGTTGACAGTCCCAAGATTGTCTGGGAAGAAGTCTGTGGGAATCCAAGAAGTTAAGTTTAAAATACATGTTGCATCCCATAGCGTGGTATGATTTCAGATCACTCACTATTTCATAATGGTTGGCTGCTTTTTCCATTGGTTTTAAGAGATTCTCAAAATGTTCATCATTGATAACTAGGCTCTTTTGCACAATTAGACCTATATTATTAGTTAAATTTTACAAATCCACAAGTTAGCTGTCATGAAATTTACAAAATGGGAAAACGAGAAAACAAAAGAAAGCTGAAGTTGTGTCCCCCTTCAAAAATTAAAGAGAATAAAGGTGTTTTATTTGGTCAATTTAGTAGTAAATTAATTAAGGGAGATAAAGTAAATACTTGGAAGAGAGATAAAGTAAATACTTGGAAGAACATCTGCTCCTATGCTAAAGCCATTGGAGCAATATCTACTGAAAAGGACCATACATATCTGAGAAATGCATGGTACAATAATGCACGGAAGAGCACAGTGGTAAGTACATTAGCCTATTATAATATTTTTCAATAAAACACTTTATTAACATGTTAAAAATGTAAATCCAATACAATTGCAGCATATGAAAAGTGAGGTTCGGTGTACTTCTTTTTAGCAATTAAATAATTTTGAAATGTTGTATTAAACAATTTAGCTCCAAAATTTAACATTGATTTGTTTAGTTATAACATTTAGTTCATTGGCAATGTTTTGGCATCATCCCAAAGCCCGATTTAAATAACATAATTGGAGGAAGACCTAATGATGATAGAACTTGTTAGACATGACATAAGTTATAAATATTTGAATATAAAGTGCATTATTGATACAATATTTATCAACAATGAATAAATAGCGTATACTCATTGTGTATTTTGCAGAGAAGGTAGATATGCATGACTAAAACATGATGCTAAGCAAACAGTCAGATTAGCTATTCTGTGCTGAAGCACAAATAATTTTTGACAAAACAAAGTTAAACTGTATATTTTGATCCAAAATTTAGATATATTGGTAGCACCATATTGATTCATATAAAATCGTTCATCACCAAATCTTTGAAGACCGAAAAAGCATACAACGATTAAAAAATTTGTAACACAAATTACAAACCTAAAAATATTACATAAGCTCCTCACTCAAAATTGACGTTATCAAGCGTACATGAAATATTTGAATACAATTATACGCAATATTTTAAAATATTTAAAATGCCAATAAAGTTGACTATAGATTATGGAACATTTAACCAAAGGAGGGCAGCCTAAGAAGCCCAGTAAAACCTTCTTTATAAAAAATACATATTAAAAAACTGTAATAAAAATTTACATTTTAATAGAACATTGATGGAAGTAGTCCAAAGACCCATCAAAGCTCCAATCAATTAAAAGAAAACAGGACAGTCACGTTTAAATGTTACTTATTTACGCCCGACGTGAGAGTAGTGGACTCGCAGCAAAAACTATTAATTAGACTTTAAGGTAAACTTGAGCAGCAGACAACACTGAGCACTACACGTTAAAACAAACTGAAGCACGCAGCAAAATAAGGCTGGCACAGAATGTGCAACAACTTATATAAACTTGCTCCTTTTCCTTTTTGTTCAGCGCCACACCACAGAGTATAGGCCGTTCACGATTATAAAGGTACTAAAAAAATGATGATAATGCAAAAGGAGGGGAAAACAAGGGATGGTAATCTGGGGAGGGAGCCTAGCATAGAGAAAACCAACTCTGAGAGTTGAAATACCAAAGACGTAAGGCCCGACCTGCGCTGGCGTCACAATTCAATAATAACGGGTAGCTATATTGGTAGTTAATAATATTCCAAAGTTCAAGTTCCAAGTAAGTAAATGTCGTTCTGTATTATTTTCTCAGGAAAAATAGGAAAATTCATTTAAAACAAGAGCTGCAGGAGGAAGTGTAGCGAAGTTAGATGAAGTGGACCATAACATAACAGGGAAAGACTGTCCTATCTTGGAAGGCATTAGGGTAGCTGATATATTTGATGCTCAGGAAATATATCCATCTGTATTGTCCACAACAGAACCTCATGGTAATTTGCCTGTGGTGGAACTAATGATAAAATCTTAGAAGTTATGAAAAACTGCAACCAAAAGAGACTTTGACAACACCCAAGGATTGTAAGCAGAGAAAGTAGCATAAGACTAAGCCATTTCTTTCAATATACTTCAGCAAATTTCCCATCAAAAATACAATTGAGGTGGTATGGTATCATGACCGAATTGCTGGAATTTGCACATGAAAAACCATACTTCACATGTGCACTGTTATTTATAATAATAAAAGCTTTACGAAGTATCCAAGAATTTTATACTTGTACTGGGTACAGAACCATAGTAATTACGTGAAGTGGTTAATGCATTGCACGACATCATTGAGTTTGTTGTTTCCTTCGTCAACTTCAACAGGTAAAAATATGTCTGTTTCGTCATTAAGATTTTTTCGAGCATTGTTGCATAGAGTAGAATAATTGCACAATATTGGCTGCTAGTACAGATTCTACTCTAAAATGATTTAGGCACTGGAACTTTTCCTTCATAAAATAAAGTGCACATTCTATAGCAAGTCCCTTAGATTTGTGTCTTATGTTATACAGTCTCTCAGCCTGACTTCTGGGGTCGTAATTTAAAGGCGTCATGAGCCATGTTTTTAGGGGGTTGGCTTAGTCGCCCAGAAAAACTGCGTCTGGGAAAAAAGGTACCTTATTTAATTTTTTGATAAAGGTTGTTTCTCCGCAACAATGTATTATGCACACTGCCAGGCCAGTTAATGTTAACTTAATAAAAGTGTAATTTGGCTCCACAAACAAATAAAATATTGATAGAATGCCTCCCTTTTCTATCAATGAAGGCATTTTCATGATTGGTGGGCGAATCAATGAGTATTAGAGACCCATCAAGAACTCCAATAACATTTGGGAACATGGCGATTTTGTGGAAAGTGTTAATTTCTTCCGCTTAATTTTCAGGCCATGCTAATGCAGTGCAGAACAAATTTTCATTTACCGCCTGCACAAATATTTTCACAGTTCATGACACGGTTGACTTACGGATTCCATGAGCCCAGCCAATAATATGTTACAGGCTGCCACTACCCAGCCAGTGTAGAGTTACACACAGTTGTTGCTTTGACGTTAATGCACCACTCTTACCTGAATGATGGGCAATAGTTTGACCAATGGCTCCCAAAACTGCTTCTGCGTTTTCTGATGACATTTTAAAACTGTGATAAAATTCATTATCATACTGAAATTCAAAATTAATTATTATACAGAAAAATTCTGCTGCTTCCGTCTTACTGGTGCCTCTTCCAAATTACATTTTCATTACTCGAAGACGAATACAAGATATTATTCACGGATCCACAGAATAACTATCAAACATTAACATAATTAAACTTGTAAAACTTTTATTAGAGACCCTAGACTAGTAGAAATTCTACCAGTGTAATGTCCCTGTAAAAATACCTTCGTTCAGTT
This sequence comes from Clitarchus hookeri, assembly GCA_002778355.1. Classification (NCBI taxonomy): domain Eukaryota; kingdom Metazoa; phylum Arthropoda; class Insecta; order Phasmatodea; family Phasmatidae; genus Clitarchus; species Clitarchus hookeri. Next base: position 1,036,371 of record NQII01000568.1, read on the forward strand.
TTGCATCACTAACCGTGGAAAATTTATCTTGCAAATACGGAAATGCAGAAGAAGATTTATCAGTTACATTCTCATCATTTTTCATTCATAATTCCCAGTTTGTTATGCAGGGGAGGTAAATAGGCTTTTTGAAGTTTCACCAGTGAGGTATGCGACACATTTTTATGGCCTGGAATAAGAGATTCACGTTTAGGCCATTGTTCCTTAATGTAGTGAGACCTCCTATTCCTGCTGTCTCATTCACGTAAACAGCAGAATTTAATGTATCCAAGTTGCAAACTCAGAATAAAGCAATGACCTTCATATCTCTACAGATATTCCATTTATATTTTGTATATTTGATTTTGTCTAACAGTGTTTTCATATTTTTTTACGCCTCTTTCATATCAGTGTCGTTCACCAAAGGTTATGATGGGAATTCATTGTCATTATGTAGAAGTACAGTCTTCAAGTTAACTTTTGATGAGAGTATGAACAATTGCCACTCATCTGTCTTATGTTGATGTCAAAGAGCCTCCATTACTGAACAAACATTATAAAAAAAAACTAAAACTTTCTCTTCAGAGTAGTAGTCTTTGTAACCAGTATCACATTTGCGATGAATGCATATCATTGTATCTTTGTGGAGTAGATACCAACCTTTGTGGGCCTGGAACATAAAACTTCAGCCGGCTGTTTAGATAACTTTAAATTCTGAATAAGATCATTAATATCTTGACTTAGAAAGTGAGGTTCTGAACGATGACTTGCTTTGAATGTAGGACCACTTCCCTCGTCTCTTCGTTCTTCAGTATCAGTTCGGTTGGAGTCCGTGTTATCACTCAACGTCACGGAATCTGGAAACTTTAGTACGGGAAACTTTTTACTCTGTAATACAGGCATCATTGCAGATGATAAATTGGGATAGTTAACTGTATATTTTGTTGCGACGTTGGCGCCGCTGTGCGCATGGTTTTTGGATTCGCTCCTCTGTAAAGCAGCTTTTCCTTGGCCGACTCTGCTCCCCTCCCATTTTCTCCCCTCATTTCCCTCCCTTGATTACCACTCCTAGTACGTCAGCTTTTATTAATTCACGGGCTATTTTATATAAGTTGTTACAAGACTTGTGCAGATTTCATTCTACGCCTACGAAGAAGTTGCGCCTGCTAGAGCTCATTTAAATTGTAATATGAGCTAAAATTGTCTGTTTACCCGTCCTTGGACACGAGGGTGCTATGAGACACAGTTTAAATAATGTAGTTGCGTGAGTGGCTGATTATGCTGGAGCTTGTGAAATGTTGAGTCGTGGTCACAGTTTTTCATTTGTGGGTCAGTTTAGTGTTTGCGTGGCGTAGTATTGTGTTGGTCTTGGGCTATACAGCGAGTTAAATTTTGACTAAATTATAGTTTTGGACGCCTGCCTAAATTGTACTTTCTGCCTAACTAATTTCTTGCTTCTATGTATAGTTCTAGTTGCTTTTACGTGTTGTGTATAGTTTTTGTCTGACGCCCAATCATTTACTTAAAGTTTAATTGTCGCTACCGTGCTACCATGACTGACGCGTTGGGTGTAGTCTGTTGAAGTGTTCTAATTGTCGTCGTTGATTATTTATTCAATATAGCTATGGTTAGGGTCTGTGGACTGCCTACATAGATTTTCCATTTCAACGTAATATTTTATTTGAGATTTTAACTTGTATTTTTACGTAAAGGAGGTTTTACTGGGCTTGAAGTGCTGCCCTTCTTTAGTCAAATTGCTCCACTAAATACCTTGAATTTATCTAAACATCAAAGTAACTATTTGTTTTTGAATAAGCAATTACAAAGCAATTTAATCTTTTTGTATGAGTTTCGAAGTGTTTTCTATTCAACAGAGTTACTTTTTGATATTTTTGAAACGTTTTACACTACTTGGCTTGTTTGCCAGTTTAATGTTTATTGTACTTTGAGCTACGCAATACTTTGAAAGAGCAATTTAATCTATTTGTATAAGTATTTTGCTCTATATTTTTTGCATTGTGAGCCTTTGGCGTTTAGAATTGTACATGTCATATTTTTTGTAAATGTTTGATGCAAATGCTCAATCCTAAGGTGCTGCTAACTTGTAAAATATTCTGAAATTGCAGAGCTTGAAAGTGACCTCGTCTATGTATTATTTGTGCTATGGCACATTGTTTACAGTACATATGTTAGTTAAACATAAATAGCAATCAGTTAAATGGTCCTTCTGTTTCCTCCAAATCAAGGAATTGCAAATGCGATATAATGTGTGTAATTTTTCCATCCAGTGAGAAGCCAACACATGATACGCAGCATATATGTGGTGCCCAGTCTTTATCCAGATCACCAATTTTACACCCAAAATAAGGTTCATAACACTTTCTATATGAAGGAGATAGCCTCCCAGACTTACAGAAAAGGCACAGGTATGCTAGCCTCTTATTTGCCGACTTCTTCCTGCAGGTATCCGATGAGAAGTGGTCGGAAAACACACACACCTCAACCTGCCTGGCCAGACAGCCAGATGGATTGGCACTTGTGCAAGAAGGGAGGGGTTGCAAAGAGCAAGGAACATAGACTGGTACAGAAAACAGTCAAGCTAGAAAACTAGTGCCTGTAAAAAACTCTTAGTCTTTGGATGCGCGCCATCAGTCCAATCCAGATAAATGCATGACTGGCGCACACCACCAAAGCATCATGTCCAGCAGCTTTCAACCTTCTGAAATAAAATCACATTTTCTACATATTGAATAACATCTTTTGTACAATTCTGTTGCTTACAGGCTTAAGCCTTAATTACTTTAGTTTACAAACATACATGCTCTAGTATAACATGTCCCAGGTGCATGCAGTAAGCGGGCGGCGTGGGTGGAAAGTGGGTAGTGAGCGGGCAAACGACATGCGGGCGGCAAGCGAGCGAGCATTGTGTCCTACGTGCAGGCGACAGACGCGAGAGCGCAAGAGTGGATTTAAGAGAGATTAGGGTGGCTCTTAACATGGAGGTCTTGAGAGCCGATGAGGGTGAAGTGAGGTGAATATGGATCAGGGAAACTGGAGGGACCCCTCCCCCGAGAAAACCCGCCATTCAGCATCATTGTCCAGCACGATTCCCACACGCGAAAATCCGGGAGCGTCCCTGCCTGGAATCAAACCCTGTTCACTTAAGTGGGAGGCTGTTAGTCTAACCACTACACCACCCGACCTCGCTAGAGCGCAAAACAATCGGTTGTCTACATGGGGAGTCAAATACCACTTGCAGAAAGTGTTCTCTGTAATTATTATGTTGCGAAATGCAACCGGCAAAGTGTAAATGTTACGAGGAAAAGGCATTGCACACATGAAATTGAGAGATTGTGTTCAATTTGGTACATTTCACTATCTTTATGAGCAGTTTCTTGGTGAACCTGATTTGTTCAGTCAGTACGCAAGAATGACACCACAAACACTTGACTACGTTGCAAATTCAAAACGCAATCAATTTCCACAAATTGCCATGAACGTCCAGATGCCGATACCTATCCATTAAGGAGTTACGTATGTTCAGATTATAAAATATAAGACAAGTATAACAAAATAAAATTAAAAGATGCGTGTATTTTTTAAAACTGTGTTAATATATATTTTATATTCATCAAAGCTCCGGCTTTTATATTCACAATAATATAACAGCAGTAAACATTGTGCCCCCCATATGCAACGAAAAGATCATAAAATAAAATATCAACTTCAACAAAGAAATGCATCGAGTCCTTGGCGCAAACAACATGCAAACAAATACCACAAAAACTAAAGAAAGTGGCACTAAAATATTGAAACTCATTTACCAAAGGACCCTGAAACAAATAGAGAGGAAACTATATAACTCAAGTAAATCAATCATGCTGGGTGATTGTACATGTCGCAAAAGAAANTATATATATATATATATATATATATATATAATATATATATATATATAATATATAATATTTAAAAGATTTTCCTTTATAAGTAACAACATTATAGGCCCCTGAGGGAAAATATTTAACATCAATAACAAGTCGTGACTGGTGTTTGTTCGTTACTATATCTTTTTGTTTTTCCTTTTTTTATTTTACTTTGTTTCAAAACATTAACAAACAGAATTTATTAAATAAATAATTATTTGGAAAGCGAATAACTGATATAATAAATTGGTTAGTCATCATTAAAACTTGAACCATCAAGTGAAGAATCATTCATAACACAAAATTAAAATTATTTTTTCAGATTAGAAAAAGAGATAATTGATAGAGATGATTAATCATCTTGCAGTTACAACAAGATTTTTTTTCTTTTAATTAATTTTTGGTTAAAATAACGTTAAAGTAAATTGACTGCTCACAGCTTATAATTATTAAAAAGGGTGCCCTGAACAAAAGGCAATTAAACACGTTAGTTACAAGTAGCATATTCTTTGGAAAAACCATAACATGAAATGTCTAAAACAAAAGTTTTTTTGTGGAGCTCTGAAATTAACTCTTGACACCAGACCCATACACACCAAATCCACAAATCCATAATGTGTACTGCCAGCTTGCCGCTCTCTTCGGAAACAAACTCATTTGATCGCTCCTGCTTAGCCCGCTTTCTTCTCACGTCGCTCGCCTGCTAACCGCTTTGACGTTGAACACATACATTACTGTAGATTTCTTTGTTTACCCGCTTGCTGCCTGCCCACCCACATCAACCGTGTGCACTTAGGACAAGGCCTAAGAACTCTCATCCCTTACTATATTTACACGTCTATGGAGTATCATACATGACAATTTATCACATTTGATGTAAATTGCAAAATTTAGGTCAATCTTTTAGCCATGTATTTTCTTTAAGACTGCATGACAAACATTTAAAAGTAAAATATTACAACATGGACATAAACCTTTACCTGTGAATCCTGTCTCATAAATAATCATTTTTCAATCAGACTTTGGTTCTTGTATTTTAAGTAAAACATGGTCTGGCACACCTGGCGTTTGGAAATATTACATGTAATTATTAATTTCATTCATGGCCGCATTTGGCCATGAATGAATTAAATCAACTGTTGGCAGATTTCCATTTTAGTTTTTCCTCCAATGATTTTATGTTAAGCTACCACATGTGTAACAAAGACACATTCATGACTTGGAATAAGTAGGCAAATGATTTTTCAGAAACAGTGCATTCCATCTACATTGTCATAGAAGCAGCATTAAAAAATTGTTGAACAGCTATCAGATTCACAGACTACAATTAAAAACTGTATTTTTCTAAAAACTGAATACTATCAAATTTATTTGTGGTTTTTAGCATGTTTCACACAGACAAGTTGCACTTTCTGAATCCCTTTTCAAATAAAAATGGTTTTCAATATCAATATCAATTTCAGTGTAGAGCTTAGTCACTGAACTACAGAACAGACATCCATGGAATGGTAGACAGCAGAACACTGCACATCTTGTCTCTGCTTGTGGAAAACCTACTTGTACACAGAGACAAATAATGGAGATTAGTTTACTAGCCAAATCCAATACAGTTTTTTACGTACTGGGGATAGACAGGTGACTGTCCAGTCATGTCATATCTGTGGAAATAATATACAGATTCCTACCAAATTTGGCAAACAATTAGTACTATGGTAGGCCGTGTCAATTTGTAGGTGTTAAGTGTTTCAGACACTTATTTTCAAAATGGCGGTCATATATACATTTTAGCTTGCTATGCTAAATCTGAGACACCATGTAACCAATTTCAACTTAACTTTGTTTGCAGACAGTGTGTATTATGCCTATCACGTGTGTCTACACAAAGTCTCTTTTGTCTGCCATTTTGTAGGACAGCACCTTTTGAATAAGAAGCATTTTTGTCATATTTTTTGAGAAACAACTAACCGATGCCTACCAAATTTTGCAAACTACTAGTAAGTACTACAGTAGGCCAAAACAATTAAAATATTTTAAGTGGGTCCCACACACTTATTTTAAAAATGGTAACTAAATAAACATTTCAGTTTAGCACACTGTATTTTTGAAACCATGTAACTAATTTCAACTTAACGTTGTATAGTGGCAGTATCTATGCAAGCATCAAATGAGATTATAAATAAACTATTTTCGCCACCACTTCAGAAGAAAGCACCACATGCCAAATTAATTTTTTGTGTCCTATCTCAGGAAAAAAATAATTATAATTGCCACCAAATTCATATGACAAGGTATATTTTTGTAGTCTAGCTAAATTTTTGTGATATAAAGGGTTAGTCGCATATTTTCAAAATAACGGCCATGTAAATATTTTTGCTTGGTATGCCTCATGCCCTAAACAGTTTCGACATAACTTTTTATGATGGCAGTATCTATAACTATCATCAAATGGGTTAATATGTAAACTTTTTCTCTACCATTTATGAAGATTGTTGCATGAAATATTGAGGTTTTATGCCATGTCTCGGGGGACCAATCAACCAATTTTCACCTAATTTTACACTCAAGTAGTGCAATGGTAGGCCACGTAAACTTGCATGATTTAAGTGGCTCTGGCACTTCCAATATTTTCAAAATGATGCCCCTGTAATTATTACAGGTTAATTAACCTTATCTACCAAAATATTAGACTGATTACATCAGAAGTTGATGCTCTGAAGCCTACCTCCATAATGCAGTTGGTTGCATGCTAACTTATGGTACAAGGTATTATGGGTTCAAGTTTTAGGTAAGGTACATAATTATATGTAATTGTCCCACTACTGTTGCATGTGTTTCTGATTACGTATCTAATGATATTGCTGCCAAGAAGATGTCAAAGCCCACCTACCATGTAAGCTTTTAAGAACTTTTTTGAAAAGTATTTGCAGCCATGTAGAGGAAACTGGGCTATTTAGTTATATCAGTAACTTTTTGTTCAACCTTTCTTCATTTCCTCCAGTGCTACCATTGGTAGGGATTTATGGTTCTCCCTTCCTCTCCCTTCATTATGTCCGTACCCCTACCTTGACTAGGGGAACTACTACCAGTATCCTAGACAGATGCTTCGTAATTTGAGCTCAACTTCCCAGGTGGTGGTGCCCTTTCTATTGATTCTGTTAGTGCCTTCATAATAAAACCCCCATTTCATGGGTCACCATTTGTTAAAGCTCCTAGTTTCTTCTAATTAAATAAAAATAAAAACTCGCAAAAGCTGGCCGCTGACTTGTTCCTTTTATTATTTAATGACTGATAATCCCTTACACACCTTACAATACAAGGTAGCCCGTAAAAGGAGCTGCTTCACTAGGAACTGAATCAAGATTGCTCTCACAGCAGTCATGCTATCAAGGGTGAAAGTAAGTGGGTGAATGCTCACACCACACTACATCAATGCTCTGCATATGTGGTTATACAGCATCCTGGGAAAGCCGGCAGAGTGATACAAGGGTGACCTAGGTAAAGGCTAAGTCAGCATGCACAGAATATAATCTTGCGTTATCAGCGGGGCAGTGGGTAGTAGCTAGAGCGCTCTCCTTTCACCAAAAGAAACCAGGTTTGATTCCCAGCGGGATCACTTCTGAATTTTCGCGTGTGGGAATTGTGCCAGATGATGCTGCTGGTGGGCTGGTTTTCTAGGGGATCTCCAGTTTCCCCCACCTTTGCATTCTGGCACTGCTGCATACTCACGTCATTTCACCTTCACCTGCTTTGCTTTAAAGTCCTCTTTGTTAAGAGCATCCCAAACCTTTCCAATCCATTCCTGATATCAGCACCCATACTCTCTCACCAGGCAGCATGTCTATATGTCTTTAATGCAAGACAGCTGTCTCTTCTTGCTGAGTTAGCTACATTGTTGAGGCAGTGGAATGAGTTACCCATCCAGCTGGGAGCCCAATTGTGGGCACAGCATAGGTCAGTGCACAGAAGGGCAGGAAAAGGGGGACTGAACACTTCTCTGTCACACAACTATTCTCTATCATTTGTCCCTTTTTGTACTAGTACGTTTTTCACAAACAGGAACAAGATTCACAGTATTCTGCTGTCTAATGTTCCATGGAAATCTGTTCTTTATTGACTACAGTATACACTGTGGCGACAAAAGTCATGGGATACCTCCTAATATCGTGGCGGACCTCCTTTTGCCTGGGGAAGTGCAGCAACTTGACGTGGCATGGACTCAACAAGTTGTTGGAAGTCCCCGGCAGAAATATTGCTCCATGCTGCCTCTATAGACGTCCATAATTGCGAAAGTGTTGCCAGTGCAGGAGTTTGTGTACGAAAACTGACTTCTCGATTATGTCCCATAAATGTTTGAAGGAATTCATGTCGGGCGATCTTGGCGGCCAAATCATTTGCTGGAATTGTCCAGAATGTTCTTCAAACCAATCGCGAACAGTTGTGGCCCGGTGACATGGCCCATTGTCATCCATAAAAATTCCATCTTGGTTTTGGTACATGAAGTCCATAAATGGCTGCAAGTGGTCTCCAAGTAGCTGAACATAACCCTTTCTAGTCAATGATCGGTTCAGTTGGACCAGAGGACCCAGTCCATTCCATGTAAAAACAGCCCACACCATTATGGAGCCACCACCAGCTTGCACAGTTCCTTGTTGACAACTTGGGTCCGTGGATTCGTGGGGTCTGCGCCACATTCGAACCCTACCATCAGCTCTTATCAATTGAAATCGGGACTCATGTGACCAAGCCACGGTTTTCCAGTCGTCTAGGGTACAACCGATATGGTCACGAGCCCAGGAGAGGCGATGCAGACGATGTCGTGCTGTTAGTAAAGGCACTCGAGTCTGTCTTCTGCTGGCTTAGTACAGTACAACCAAAGTTTGCAGCACTGTCCTAACGGACACGTCCGTCATAGTCCCACATTGATTCCTGCGGTTATTTCACGCAGTGTTGCTTGTCTGTTAACACTGACCATTCTGCGCACACGTCGTTTGTCTCTGTCATTAAGTGCAGGCGGTTGGCCACTGCGTTGTCCATGGTGGGAGGTTATGCCTGAAATTAGGTATTCTCTGCACACCCTTGACGCTGTGGATCTCGGAATGTTGAATTACCTAACTATTTCCGAAATGGAATGTCCCATGCCCCTAGCTCCAACTGCCATTCCGCGTTCAAAGTCTGTTAATTCCAGTTGTGCTGCCATAATCATGTCAGAAACCTTTTCACATGAATCACTTGACTACAAATGAAAGCCCAACCAATGCACTGCCCATTTATACATTTTGTGTGTGATACTACTGCCATCTATATATTTGCATATTGCTATCCCATGACTTTTGTCACCTCAGTGTATGTTACACTCGAAACTGTTGTTGAAAACATAATTACTTTGAAGAGAGATTCAGAAAGTGCATCTTGTCTAATTGAAATATGCTGAAACCACAAATAAGTTTGGCAGTGTGCAGTTTTAGGAAAAGAGCAATTTTCAATTGGCATTTGTGAATGTGGCAGCTGTTAAAAACTTCTTAAATGCAGTTTCTTTGGCAATGTGTAATGCATTGTTTTTGAACAGTAATTTTCTTTCTTGCACAAATCGTGAACATTTATCATAGTTGTGTGTATGTCAATTTTAAAATAAAATCATTTCAGGAAAACTTTACTTATTTTGAATATGTATATTTTGGTTTACTGTATATTTGCCAGCAACATTTATGATAGACGTACTGTATGGTGTTTGCAGTGAAAGGAGTCAACTTCTTTGGTCCTCGTAGCGAGTTCATAGTCTCAGGGTCAGACTGTGGAAATATTTTCTTTTGGGAAAAAGAGAGTGAGGCAATTGTACAGTGGATGCCTGGAGATGAAAATGGAGTGGTGAGTAGAATACAGTGTGTGTTAATTTAGTTAGACTATTTAAATTGTATTGTACACATACACTGGTGTGCATAAAATAAGTATGATGTGGAGAACTTAACATAACAGCAAAACCAACTGAAAGACCAATCAGGAGATGGCCTAGTTTCTGGTAAGAAATGGCATGCACATATACACAGCATGACATACTGTGGGCATGTGCTAAGGTTATAAAGCATGAGAGTAATGTATACTATACTTAGCATTGCAGTGGAAGCTATTGCAACAGTGCACATTAAGTTCAATGACATTGTGTTTCTGTCAGATGTCCAATATGGCCAACAGACAGTCTCATAGACAGCATCTGGACAACTTTATCCAAGGTTGAATCATTGGGTGACGGAAGAAGGTCGCAGTGCTGCAAGTATGGTAGTGGAGCCAGTGGAGCTCAGGATCTCTCACAGCATTGTGTCACGAACTTGGGCGCCATTTTGAATAACAAGAACAGCTGTACAGAGGATTAGTAGTGGTTGTCAAAGAGCAACCATGTTGGAGGAGACTGGTGGATTATTGTCCTTTAGGTGAGAAGAAATTGACAGCATACAATGGGTGAAATCACTACACATGCATCGCACTACTGGATGCTCAATATCTCTTTATACCTTGGCCAGAAGATTGCATACAGGTGGTTTGTTCACTCGGCAACCTGTATGGTGCGTGGCATTGATGACTACCCATCAGAAAACACATTTCCTGTGGTGCTGGGAACACAAGGCTCAGAAATGGGAATGAGTGCTCTTTACGGATGAGAGCCGATTTAGTCTCTCTAGCGCTTCCAGGCATCTCTACCTCTGGAGAGAGCTGGGCACATGTAGGCAACCCTCAATCATCATCAAAAGGCACTGGTTTACAGGTGACAGAGTCTTCACTTGGAAAGGCATAATGCTTGATGACTGTACAGAGCTCCACATCTTCCAAGGAGGTTCAATCACTGATGATCACTATTGTACTGAAGTTTTCCTTCCTCATGCATGTGTGCACACCTCATTGTGCAGCGGCTGTCATCAAACCGTTGGAAAGTTAAAATACTTGCATCACGGATTGGCCTACATGATGCCTAGACTTAAATCCAACTGAACACGCGTGGTATGTTGTTCCATTTGCATTCGGCGCAAGAGGAATGGGCTGTGATGCCTCAAGAACTGGTCGACATCCTGCATTGCAGTCAGGAGTGATCATATCCCATACTGAAGACTGTATCTTTCTTGCCTGCTGCCTGTTAAACTGATATTTCTGTCTTCTTTCCTGCTGGGCCCACTTTTGAATAAATGTCCTTTGCATCCTTTGGCTTCCTTTCTTGGTCAGTGTTGTTCGTCTTTTCCATACTGTTACATCTCAACAATGCTGCAACATACTTTGCACGTATTTGAAACACTGCTGCATCACATTACATGTGAAAACCTGTAAACCTGTCTCATCCTTAATTTTTGGACACCAGTGTAGATACTGTAATGGATTGTTAATGAAATAGCAAAGGATTATATTATCATCATTCATACATATGCTTGTTATGCCTTTTGAGTTTTTATATTGTTTAAGAAATAAACTATACATATTACGTGAAAACTTTACACTGCTCAACTGGTCAGAAACAGCCAAAAAGGGAAAGTGGTTTAGATGTTAGCATGCACGTGTTTGGTAGCAACAGAGCATACGGTGGTTGTGAAAGTGTTGCCAAGTGCAACCACTCCACTATTGCCACATCTCTTGAATCTTAAGAGATCTAAGTTTTATGCATTAAGGAAACAGCTTAGTTATTCGTAAATGTGTTCTTTGTAGCCTGTAAATCCATCCAACTACTTTTCCCTGCAAACACAAAAGGAAAGAATGGATGACATCCATTTCTTCCCCTTCAATACCACATTGCCCATTCCTTCCCCCTCTTGTTCTTGCTTGGCAATTGTCCTGTTGCCAGGCAGAGCTACATTCCTGGAAAAACACAGGTGTGTGTTAATTTTCAGTCATGGTTGCATGCATTTACTAATGAGGGATGGCAAAAAAAATATAAAAATAATAATATTTTCTAAGTTGTGTGAGTAATTTTAATAATTTTTATGTAAATGTTGATCACGTTTGGAAAATGCCACTGTCGGACATGCTACATTGTTTTTCACTGTCAAGTTGTTTAGCTTCCATGTGTGCAGTGGCATTCAGAAAACACAGGGTGCCTAGGAAGTAATTGTATGATAACACAGTAATTTTGGGTTATAACAATAATTTGCTTTGGTGATAATATATATTCTTATCGTCAGTTGTCATTATGGTGAGGTTTCACTTTATATTAGTATCCAAGCACATAGCGCTTCAAATAAAGGAGGTAGGCATGTGCCCAAGTTAGATGGGGTAGCGAGCAGTTAATGAGATCATGGCTGAATCATTGCGCTTGGCTGCTCATGGCACTAGTACAAAGCACATTGCGGAGGATGCTATTTTGTAGAAAGAAACATGTCTTACTGTGCCGGGGGCAGCGGTTGGCGTAACGGCTAAAGCACACATTTCTCGCCAAGACAAACCAAGTTTGCCTTGTGCTGGTTGGCAGGTTTTCTCCGGGATCTCCTGTTTCCCCATAACTTTGCTGCGTATCCACCTTGGGGGTGAACCTCATCAGCTTTCAAGACCTCGTTAAGAGCCGACCAAACCTCTCCACTTCCCTCCATTTGGCTGTGATAACAGTAATGTAAACTCTGTGATGCCAAGTTCTACACATTCCACAAAAACTAGAATTTGCAGAGGCAGCGGACAAATACTTGTAAGAGAGGATAGTTAAACAAAATGGGGCAGTCTAGTTTAAAGTTATTCTTAAACTGTACACAATGCTATAATTTAAGATTTACAATTTAAGACATGCGAAACTGAAATGACCACTAAAATTTTTTAGTTACCCATGAACTCAAATTAGGATAATTTTTTAATGCTGTCTAAAAAAAAATTTCTTCTATCATTTTGTTGAAATAGTTTTTTGAACTTAATACCCTTAATTGTAGTTAACTCTTATATCTTATTAAGTTAATCCATCTGAAAATGCAGTGTCATTTCTCTTGCTTACAAACACCAAAATTTCTGCATCTGTCAGTTCCCCTCATACTACTAAATTCTCATCAATGTTCACAAGATCTTAATAGGGAGCCATATCATCTTCCCAGTTGTCCACAGCAAGTACAGCTTCCTCAGCAGCTGGATTTTGCCCTTCATCTTCATTGTGGTAGAATACATCTTTTGAAAGCAGTTTGTGGACACTTGGTTCCATGCACTGTTAAACATTTGAGCAGCTTGAAGAAGACTGATCTTAATGTGTTACCATTCTTGTCTGTATAAGCAGCCAAGAGAATATTTTGGACCAAAAGGCACCGATAGAAGTGCTTGAAATTTTTTATTACACCTTCATCCATAGACTGAGCTACTGTCATATTTGGAGGAAAGAACACCACCTGTACATTTTCCATTAGAAGAATGAGGTCGTGAGTTGTGAAACAAACAACAACATTGTTCCGTTTTGTGTGCAAAAATTTTTAGTCAAGTTGTAACAGCCATCTTAAAAAAAAATTGCCTTTCATTTATGCTTTTTTATTTGGTTCATATGTTTTGTTTTGATGTTTTAAAACATTGTAGCCTCACTGATTTCTCAGTCATTAGCAATGAAAATTTTTCTGAGCCATCCATATTCGCTCAAACTAAAAGCATTAGTAGTTCCTTTCCTCTTTTGCTATGTCTGACTTCCTCTTTAATTCTTTTTCCTCTTCATGAATAACAGCTACCTTTTCAACAAATATTGGGGTTTAGTATGATGCACATTTTGGTTTCAACAATGACAGTGTGAAAACTACAATACAGTACACTTCACTATTGTGCAAATCACATAAAGGTGTTCTGATAAAATTAGTCCTTAGTCTCAAAATTAAAAACAAGTTACTTCAGAGAAAATAAGACTGAGAAAGCATGCGCTTGCCATGAATGCATACTGAAGCAAAAATGACAGGTGGCCGGTAGGCGTAGCTTAGTTTATGACAAAGCAAACACTGCAACTACACACACCGTATGACATTACAGTCAATTGATGCTCATGTAGCCAGCTACATACAATCTTATCACAAAACACAAGTGCCAGCACACAAAGGATTTGCTTTGTGCAAAGGGCAGAGTAGAATATCATGTTGTCTATGTGATACTACAGTTTGGTTTTAGTGATTTGCGCATCTTTTGTCTTTGATTATCCAAATAGAAATAGTTTGATTTTCATGTGAATTTTCTGTTTTGGTATAGAACATTGAGGGGACCACGGGAATAATTCGAATTAAACACAATTTGAAATTATATACATTCAACTTTCGATTCTAAGACCCCTGGAATAATGACCCTCTCAAAATAATCCTTTTTTTAGGGAACCATAAAACAATTTTCCATTAACGACCCTCTAGAAATAACAACCCTTTTCCCGGGAACCGTGAAGGGTCATAGAATCGAGAGTTGACCGTATGTTTGAATTATCCTGGTTCTACTGTACTTTGAAAAAATGAGACTAGACGACATTACAAATATATATAAATTATATCATGTCAGTACCATATTTATCATACACTTACATCAAATACGTAAGGTCATTAGTAGTGTATAATATACAACAAAGATCCTTAAGATTATTCATACACCACATTTACCGCAATATAATTACATTGCAGAGAAATTTTTTTATTGGTGTCAAACATTGTATTGATATGAACAAATAATTTTAACAATATTCTCTATTAAATGTCTAATATATTATGTGTATTTATACATTTTTATTTTATTTCTTTTTGCAGTCACAGTATTTTCCGGACATCGTTGCATATTCAACACTAAACACAATAGTTATGTTCATTTTTTTTCCAAATGAGGGCATTTGTACTCATATGAATAATTTTTTAATTGTATTGGAACAGCTGAACAGGGTATTAACAATTTTCATTCAATTTCTCGAATGTAAAAAAGTAGTCTTTATATCTTTAACTAATATAATAAATTGCATGAAACATACCACATTTTTTTGATGGAAGTAATGAGGAGCTTTGTAAGAAAAAAAACGTAGGTAGAATAAAATTGATAAACAGAGACTAAAAAAAGCCTGGATAAAGTTAAAAAGTGACATAACAAAATAAATTGTATTATTTTCTTGCAAGATTACTGTACGTTCATGTGTGAATATGTTGTCAATTTTTTTAATTTCAACTTTTCTTCTCAAGTTTATACTTACAAGAACACGGAAATGTGTTTGAATGCGCTTACTTGTGTAGTTTAATTAGCATAATTTGGCGAAGTTACATTCTTTTACAATATGTGGTTTTTTTTACTTTAACTTTAAACTAAAATATTTCTCTCACCATGTTAACTTCTATTTCTTCTGCTCATTCACACCTGTATTTTTCGCTATTGACATGTTTAAGTTATGTGTGTCAGTTTACTTCAAAAACATAAATTACTCTTTTAAAAAAGTAGTGTTCATTAATTATTTGTTACAATTGGTATTCCAGGTAATTTATGGTAATATTCAACATAACTGTTTTAAGCATGTATATGCAACTGAAAAAGCGAATGCATGCATTTGAGATGCTTTTGGTGCAAGTGCTCGAGCAGTACAGCTGTCCAGTGGCTTGACAGTGATGTCATTAGTGAGGCAGGTAAAAACTCACCTTCTGCTGGTGCCTACCTTCTCTAATAACAGTGCCATGAACCAAGAAAATCATAAAGTCTTTAATTTCAGAGAAGTGATGTTGAGTTCAACTTCTTTTTGGGCTAATATGTGGGTTAAACACTATGACATTTTCCATAATTGGGCAACTTAAAATGAGTTGTTTCAACAACACTTTGAGTTTGTTTTATTCAAATGCCTTGCTTCTTGAATGCATGTTATGTGTGTTTCATCTTCTGGTGCATTTCTCCCAACTAACCATGCCACTGCATTGTTTACAACTGTACAAAATGTGCATGTTCAACAGGTGAACTGTCTGGAACCACACCCCCAAATGCCAGTGCTGGCCTCTAGTGGCCTGGATGATGACATTAAGATATGGGTACCTTCCTGCGAGCATGAGCCTGCCATGGACGGCCTCAAGTCGGTAAGTTTGTTACAGCATTTCTGTGTGTGCATTAGTAAAGGAGAAGCTCTGAAGTGCCGACTAAGCATTGGTATTGGCATTAGTTAATGTTTCTACAAGATACATGTACACTCATGCTTCTTAAGTATGGCCCAACTTTGAATGAAGGCCAATTTATATTTTGATTCTAAAAAAATTAATGATGCAGATGTTTACCTCATTTTGAGTTAAAGCCCTTGAAAATGAAAAGAAAATCCACATGTTGTTCCCACCTGAGGTAAGGTCACATACGGATGAGAGGAGACTGGCACTAATTGAAATTGGCTTCCCTACCTGAGGGACAGCTGTCGCTCCGGCCAGCTCAAAGAATGTATGCGGTGGAATGAGATGGGAGTAGAGAAGCAGCAAAATGAATACTGGGGAGGAAATGGGAGAGCCCCTAGAAATCTTCCACACTACAGCAGTGTCTGCCACACTCCCCACATAATAACTCCCGTCCGAAAGTTTCCCACCTGCCAGGGTCTGGGATTGAACCGGGGACTTCAGAGGTGAGAGGTCAGTGACTAACCAACTGTTCCATCCATTGATTAAGTTTTAACCCTTGTTATTGCAAAGTTCCTTATGAAAAAAAACCATTTAATAGTACCTGCTATCTGGCAAGTAGACATGCTGTTTACTAAACTCATCCATATCACAAACAATAATTGAAAGGAGTGGGAAGAGTGGGTTACTAATTGTAAATACTTTATCTCTTAACAGTGATTCAAATTTGTAGTAGTACCATTTGAGGCGAGATCCCCTTTTGTACCCATATAACACATGCAGAATTGGAGTCCTCTTCACCCTCAGACACTCGGGAATTCCCTGACGCACTCGTATAAACAATCAATTATAATATAAACTGTCAGAATGTGCCCCTGCTACTATTTAAAAAATTCAGAAGGTAAAATTTAAATTGTTTTTTATGGGTTCAGCTTTATACATTTACATACAAATTCTTTACAATTATTTTACTCTCAGTTTTTTTTTAATGTAAAAATAACCAACCCTCTGGGGCATTCAAGTCATCATTTAGTGTACTGCCGAAGCTTACAATCTTGTTACAATCAAAAATAACTCCGGTGGGGACAAACGGGATACAAGATTGTCAACTAGCAGGATTTTTAAGACAGTTTTTTAACGTTTTATCCAAACTGCAATACATTTGCAGTTTCGGATAACAGAGATTCATTCTAGAGGAATTATATTACTGTAAGTTCATCATAATGAATAACGTTATTATGTTCCATGTATTGTAAGGTATGTACTTTGATTTTCAATTCCAATTCCAATGCGAGTAGATGTAACTATTATGTTTTTGAGTGGCCACTTTGGATAGCAATATACATAAAGAATTTACAAAACTTTCTGCCTGTTAATTATTTATTTACAGTTTTTGATAATGGCAACTGGGTATTTATGCATACTAGAGTTTCTTGAATTATAAATCATTTATTCAAAAACGACTATTTAATCTTGTACCCTCCCTATAGTATGGGAACAAGGTGTTAGTAATACATAAACAAACAACTGTAAATGTGCGATATGAAAAATGTAAGTGCAGTTCAAAATGAAAGGTTTACAAGAATACATGAATACCTGCACAAGACTTTCCAATATCAAGGTGTGCGAAATAGAACTAGAACATCTTCATCGTCTGGCAGAAATACAAGAAGCAGTAAGCCTTGGTTTGTGTACCGGTATTTGAGATGGCTTACTGAATCTGTTTGTGGATGAAGGACTTGGGGTAGCCCCTGTCATGGAATGCTCTGGCTCACCGTCTGATGAAGCTGGCCTAGCCAGAGAAACGTCGTGATCATACAACCACATGGAACATGTATCATCCTTCTGTGTGTGTGCCTGTTGACAAGTACTAGAATTCCTGACCTTTTATATATTTTTGGTAGCCTAGAGGCCTACTTGTAACCTTAAGTCAAATAATTACATAATTGTGGTACACTAGACACATGATATGTGTATAGCCAAATATATATATTTGGCTATACATATATATATATATACATGTGTGTATACGTGTATGTGTGCACACATATATGTATATATGTGTATACATATGTATATGTGTGTATATACACAGTCAAATCACATTATTATAGGGATGGGTCGAATAAAAAAAAATGTTTATTCCTGTTCCGGTGCCGATTCTACAATTTAAATATCTGTTCCAGTATTCAGTTCTATTTTGAATACTTGCCTTTTGCTTGCAACTTTATTAAACCAATGTAAACCAATGCAGGTAAAATTCATAAAATGTTTTATTTAACCTATGGAAGAATTGAACAATAACAAAGTGTGAAGATAAATTTTAATGTATACAGATAAACTTGTATTAAATTTATTTAAGGTTAGTAAATATGTAAAAAATTATTCTTTTTTTACATTAATATGTGGTGATTGTGATATGTTTGGAAAATACTTTAAATTAAATAACTCTTGGCCCTTAAACCAAAACATTGTGGCGTGCTGTATGAAAAGAACATCAACAGCTGTGGTGGGCAGCCGGATTGCTTATCTTTTTTTGCTTCTTTTATGGTGACTAGGCCTCCCTTTTTTTTGCATCTTTTATGCAGTGACACACTGGTTTTTTTTTTTTTTTTTGTGGTGCTAGAATGTGACACCTTGATAAAGGCCCGTGGTCATCCTGCCAAACAAAGAAGGCTTGGAGGAATGTATCGATCGGCTAGCNGAAGGGAGAGGAGTGTTGATGTAAGAGCGAGAGATGAGATAACAGACTGTTCCTATACACTTCCCTCCAAACATCGCTGAACAGTTTACGACTACCATTCCTTAATTTTTTTTCCGTGTATAGCACGCACCCCTAAAATTTTTTCCTTTATGTTGGGGAAAAAAAGGCGCGCTATACAGGAGTAAATACCGTAGTTATTTTTGTGATAACAGAGTTTTGCCATTGCTGTGTAGAACCAAGAACCGAGTAATTGTTGTTAACCTAAAACCAGTTCCGAGTCAACCCATCGCTACATTATTATGATCACCTGCTAAAAGTGCCAACTGCATCACGTAACCCATGACATATGGCCCATGACGTGAGCTGGTGAAGCGGGTTTATAATGCTGGCTGTACACGGTGCGCTTCCTGCTGTCATGTGTAAGGGAAGCGATTTAACCGTTGCAAAAAGAGGTAATCATCTGTTTTCAGGCCAAGGGGGTAGCATTTCGGAAACAGCGATGTTTGTGAACTGTTTGCATGCCTCTGTGGTAAAGGTGTATAGTGAGTGGACAAATGGTACCGTTGAGAATAACTGTCGTGGAAACTGCAAAGTGCCACAATGTCCGAGGTGAACGTCGAATACGACATTGCGTGAAGGCCAATCAACAGGCTACAGTGGAACAGTTCACCATCCAATTGAACCAGGAGGCATCCAGGTACGTGTCAACCACAACAGTGCAGCGATCCCTTCTGCGAATGGGGCTCCAGAGTAGACTGAGGGTGACTGCACCTATACTAACACAGATGCATCAACAAAAACAAATGGAATTCGCTCGACGGTATGGCCACTGGACCATTGCTGGCTTTAACATCTGTGGGACCATCTGTATCGTAGTGTTCACGTCTCTCTCTTCTGCCACGCACCCTTCAACAGTTGTGGGATGCATGGCTCGAGATACCCATGGAGACTTATCAGCACCTGACTGAGACACTGCCAGCTTGTCTAGCAGTTTGTCGGTGCTGCGAAGGGCGGTTACTCTGAATACTAGCAGGTGGTCATAATAATGTTATTTGACAGTATATGTGTGTGTGTGTGTATGTATATATATGTTGTTTTGGAATTCAATACATTAATTTTAAGGGATGGAGGCCACACCAGGACGATAATTTTTTTTATATAGGAACGTGTGCTCTGAAACATTTCCTCATTTTGCTACAGGTGCCGAACGCACCACGCTCATTTTAAACGTGGTGCAGGTCCTTGCAGTGGAACGAACGGCACTGACATAATCCAAAACAATGAATGTGCTGCAGTGCTTGTCACTGCAGCTAGAAGTGAGCCCCTGCAGTTAGTGCTGTGTGACATGTCGGACGAGCGAACATAATCATGGCGGCACCAGCGGCACAGGCGCTTATGTGTGCAAAATATGTGAACATAGTATTAGCTTACGGCAAGGGTCAGGGTAGTGCTGCTGGGGTAACAAGGTGTTACCATGAGCAATACTCGGACAGGCGTCAACTAAACTTCGTGAGTGTTTTTCGAAATTTGCATGAAACAGGCTCAGTGCAAGTCAAGAGAGCAAATAACACTGGTGCACGAAGACGAGTTTGCACCCCAAGTTTTGAAGATGTGCTTGAGCAGGTGGCAAACTAGCCATCCAACAATACCTGTGCAATATAGCCAACACATTAGGCGTTAGCAGCTGGAGTGTTTGGACAGTTCTCCACAAACAACAATCTCACCCCTACCACCCACCAAAAGTGTAGGCGATTGGTGCAACAGACCTTCCTCCACGGGTAATGTTGTAATTCTACCTCGCGACAGGGTCGGGAACACAAGAAAATGTTCATCCACACTGTAATGAAATTGCACTCAAAGGAAGGTGTGGATCAAAATTCCTTTGGTTGTAAACAAGAGCTCTCCAGGCAAATGGAGAGAAAAAAAGAAATAGAATGTTTTGTTCTAGTCCAACCTTAACAAAATAGTATTTGTTAAGAACAATAAGGTTAGGGGCAGACGTAACCTACAAAAAATTCCCCCATATTCGGATGTATCGTTGTTTAAGTCCATAAATGTCCTTTTGGTAAATAGAAATGGAAATTATTCATATAGTTTGACACGTCACTGGTATCATCATTTACCCGATCTAGCCTCGCCACACCCTCCTGAGAAGAGCTGTTAATGCAGCATACGCCACAGCTAGCCTTAAAACCCAGGGTTGGCTTGCCCAGCTGTTGCCTCCTGCTGCACTGCAATGCACTTCACACCATGCCACCGCTCTCTTACTCCTCCAGCCTTTGGCCACTTGATGGGAAGTAGCTGCCAGTTTCGGCCGCCTTTGGCCATGTCCGCCGGCTCACTGCTGCTGCATTGACTCCGCACCGTCCACGCTGGTCCTGTATGCCGCGTATAAATAGGGCTCACAGTCCTCACTCAGTTCGAGGCTGTCTTGCATCTTCCCGAGCGCATACCGATAGGCTGTCTCACGTCAGTCATTTGCAGAACGTCACTCTGCCCGAACACATACAGAGAGGCTCTCTTGTGCCAGTTCAGTAGCACGCCGTTACGCTGCCCAAGCGCCTTCTGACACTGTGGCAAATTTTGCAGAACGTCACTCTGCCAGGGAGTTAACCAACTTCGTCATCACTGCAATTCGCAGCTCAGTCGAGTGTATTACTCTGCACGACACCACTTCACTGTCCACCAGCACACCGTAGCCTACCACGCTTCCAGCTACCTCGTAGCTCACCCACAGTTGACTCGAGTTAGAATACCGCTGACTTCGGGTCCCCCCCACCATCCGTGCTGCCGTGTCTTCCAAGACTAGGTCACATACCGGTTGGCAACCTAGGATTGGTCCTTCAGGCCCTAGTTAGGGTACAGACTGGTTTATGTGTGTTTAGTGAGCAATCAATAAACAGGCATAAATCAGCTTGGTTGCCTTGCCACTCTCAGCGCTCTATCTCTTGTTCACCTTGCTCCCACTATCTCCCGTTTCGTTACCAATCCTAATAACACTCTTGCAGGGATAGCCACGAGCTGGAACCTTGTTCCGTCCCTTACCTTTTGGGAACTGTCTCGACGTGGAACTTGGGAAGCCCGTCTTGCTGGGCAACACCAGAGCAGTTGTCACTTTGAACTATCACCCCTCCAGTATGTGCCTGGGTCCGCCAGCGACGTTTCGCTTGCCAGGACACTTGCTGGAGAACGATAGGTCAACCCCTGACAAGGAGCCCCGTTTCTTCGTAATGCTTGGGTCCGCCAGCGACATCCCGCTCAACAAGTAGCCACGAGAACGAACGCCCCAAAATCTAATACTCGAACCCTTAGTTTGGTACGTGGGTCTGCCAGTGACGTCCCGCTCACCAAGCTACTAGACTGAAGGCCAGTAGTCCAGGCTGCCCACCCTATCCAACAGCCAGCACCTTACTTTCCAGCAGGCCGTGCCTACCCCTTTTTGGACACCCACTATCTGCCTATCTGTTCAGTGACCCCTCTTATGCCTCACCATAGGGCTGGGCAGGGTAAGCAGCCAAGCAGGGGCTAGCTCTGCTGGAGTCCTGGAGAGGTAGAGATTCAGGTGCCAGCCAGGTATTCACCTGGAAAGAGGAGGAGGCTGCTCGCCAGAAGGGGTCAGCTACCAGTTCGTCCGAGCCGTTGCAGTCTTCTTTGGCACGTGCTCCGTGTAGTGTCACCACTTCCGCCGACACCACCGAAGAAGCCGCTCCCCTTCACACGGCCCACACGGCCAGCCAGCGCCGACAAAGTAGTCAGACGCCTAAGCATCACACCAGGGAATACCTCTACGCTTGTCAACCCAACCAGCTCTAACAAGTGCACCTCCCAAGGCGCAATGCCAGGTTATTGAAGTGGCCAAATCTTGCACCACAGGTCCCAAGAACAACCCTGTAAGAGCGGTGACCAGTGCTTCTCAGTCGCCTGGTGNATTTTGCTAAATGTTTTATATGAATAAATACAACTAAGTGAATAATACAGTGTTTACTTTTTTTTTATTAAAATTCAAACCCCAGTAGCGACCCCTACATATTATCACAAAATTGTGAAAAAAATACTGAATAAGTTCCTTAGGGTAGAAAATCAAATGAGATGGTGCCCCGTGAAAAATTCGAAAAAAATTTTTTTTTACCCATATAAGGACCACCCTAATATATATATATCTTTATAGTATATTAAAACAATTTAAGCATACTCTTCTGAAATTTAAAAAGGATATTTCTTTCTTTAGTAGAAACTAAATAGTTACCTAATTATTTGATATATAATATCTCTGTAGAAACCAAAAAGTTATGTGTATATAAAATTTTGTAGACACAAATTTGTGACATAATTGCTTGAGATATAAATTTTTGTATTAGAAAATGAAACTGCCAGGTTGGAAAAGAAACAAATCCAGACACACATGCGATGTAGTATAGCCTCAAAGTTCCCATGGGAAGAAGAACAAAATTGAAAGGGCTCTCCTGTAGACATGATGCTGCAGAGAGATACACAAAATGTGCCACTGTGAGAATGCCATCCCGAGAAATGGGTACACTGCTCAGCTCACAAAGGCATCATAGTTAGGCCGTTAAGGCCACATGGGTTTCCCACTGGAAACGCTACACAAAAATATAAAACGCTACAATAAATGCAGCCTGAACAGAAAAATAGAATCATCAAAGTGCAAAACAAAATTGGCTTTGGCTAAACACTTAGCCAAAATGGCGGAAAAACTAAATCATCTTACGATGAAAGGCAATGTAAGATATCGTAGGAAAAAAGGTGACTACATGCTTGAAGAAAAAGCCAGAGATTAAGAACGAGAGGATGGCAAACACGACTATTTATAGATCGCAGCCTGCACTGGACTGTTGGTTTCACGTGACCTTTAGATATATTGAAGTGACGGGAAGGACATAAACCAAATACTACTGACATCATTTTAGAAATACATTTTACAAATTAAACATCTTTCATGCGATTTCATGATATCATCAATAAACATCAAATATTTTAAGCACATTAATTAAGAAAAACTCTCATATTCTTGAAATATGACATTGTCAACATGACCGATACAACAAAACATAGTGTGATTAGATCTCTGTGTTTCACTTCATACTAGAATTGAAACAAAATGTCTATAAATCAGGAAAGACTGGGACACATTGCGTCAAACAAACTCATACTAAAATTATCCCCAAAATTGGGTAAAAAAATTACGAAATTACAATTACAAAACAATTGCCAACAACAACGGCACAATGCATTTGCGAAGATCCCAGCTTTGGTGGGAAGATTATTTTCTGTGATTAAGCTTCCTTCACACCGGGCAGCGTGTTTTAACTACCGCAACAGCCATGTGTGGAATGACGAAAATCCACATACCACTCGCAGACGGGCACATCAACAACAGTTTCACATGAATGTGTGGGTGGTAATTGTGCAGAATCAGCTGATTGGCCTATACATTCTGCCACCGCACCTAAATGGGTACATTTACCTCACCTTGCTGCAGGAAAAACTCCCTGAGCTGTTAGATGTGCCTCTTGATGTCAAACAGCACATGTGGTTTCAGCATGATGGTGTTCCAGTCCACTTCTCACCTGCTGTATGGGAGCATTTAACTAACACATACTGTGAATGGTGGGTTGGGCAGAAGGTCCTATTGGATGGTCCGCACAATCACCGGACTTGACACCATTAGAAATTTTCCTGTGGGGCCATGTCAAGAGAGTAGTGTATGTCACACCCATTAAAATGGTGGAAGAACTGACAGCCCAAATACTTGCAGTTTGTCAGGATGTGCAACACATGTCGGGGATTTTCAACAGAGTGCGTCAGAACATGGAACGTTGTTGTGCTGCCTGCACAGAGATGGGAGGTCGTCAGTTTGAATACCTGCTGTAACGGTGGGTCAAATTTTGTTTGTTAGTAGACCACCATGAAACACACCCACTTATGTTTGTTTATGCAGCAAGTTTTTACCAGAACTGTCCGTTCACTGCAAGGGCTTGCACCATGTTTAGAATGTGGACGGTGCATTAGGCACCTGTAGCACAGTAGGGAAATTTTTCCGGCCACAGGTTCCTATATAAATAATGATCGTCCTGGTGTGGCTTACCATCCTTTAAAATTAATGCACTGAATTCCCAAACACTCCAGTTTGTGCATGTGCATGTGTGTGTGCACTCACACGCACGTATACACAATGCGTATCTAAAACACACAGACAGATTTTCACAGGTTATTCCCGAGGTGGAAATAAAAAGATTGAGATAGGCAATCAACGGTCTAGGTCAAATTGCAAGAATGGTAGAAATTTCCAAAGTTTGAGAAAAAATTATAATTTATTGTCATATTCAGGAAACTGCTTACAGGACAGAAACCAAGTAATGGTTACTAATTATTTAAACCGTAATCATTAATTACGTGAATGTCTTGTACATAGAACCCACCCCATCATGTTGAAAGGGGGTGTTGACACCCTTACTTCTGCAAAAATAAAGTATGTTACAGGAAAAATACCCAATTTTTGACTACAGGTTATGAAATGCCAGAAAAATTAACCTCACAAATGTCTTTTGCAAAAAATTTCTGACTCTTCCCCTTTTCTATTAAAAATTACGTGATTGATTTCACAGAGAAGTGTTACTGCCTGCCTGGCAGATAACCAGTGATGGCTGTCTGTGCGCTGCGCAGTAGTGGAATGAGTTTACCGCAACTGTGTGTGTGGTCTAACATTAGTGAGTTTCACAAATAACAGTTTGATGGGATTTTTTTACAGTTAGGAGTAAATAAATTGGAAAAGAAATTGAAGTTCTTTCACTACTAGTTTAATGTCGTACCATCATAAGCAACTTAAAAACAAGTGTTCAAAATGGTGGCCACCAACCTCATTGCATTTCGAAAACACCTAGTGTATCTTGAACCTTGTCACAGGCAGCCATAACCCTGATAACATATCTTCTTCCGACTCAATGGCTGTCTCGTACACCAGAGCCTCGATGAACCCCCACAGGGAAAAGTCTAGTGGATTAAGTTCAGGTGAGCATGCTGGCCATGCAACAGGCCCACTTTCTCCAATCCACCATGCTGGAAATTCCATGTTGAAGTGATCACATACAGCTCTTGTGGAATCTGGAGGGGCACTGTCTTGTTGAAGCCAAATACGTTACCAGGGTGTGAGTGGCACATCCTCTATGAAATAGGAGTTGGCAGTACATGTGCTCAGTCATTTGTTGCAGCATCAAGTATGGTCCATTGAGATGATCACCCACAATCCCCGTCCAGATGTTCGCAGAAAATCTGTGCTGGTTGGCTTTGATGGCAGTTGCACGAGGATTGGTGTCATCCCACATGTGACTCTTCCTGCTGTTAAAATAACCATCTCTCATGAATGTAGCTTCATCAGTAAACAATACAATGAAAGTAAAATGAGAAACTACTATGCGCTGTTGCAGAAACCACTGCAAAAAATCATGCTGAGGAGCAAAATCTGCTGGTCCCAATGCCTGTACCTTTTGCACCTGTTAGGCATACAGCAGCTGTTCGTGCATAACATGCCATACAGTGGAATCGGGTGCTTGTTGATTGCCAGGGAGGGTTCACTTCCTTGACATGTGAGCTAGCCGCCCAGTTTTAAGGACGAGTTGCATAACGTCAGAAGTGATGGTCACCGCACAGAAGGATAAAACTGCAGCGCACAGCAGGTGCACAGCAGATAAACAAACTTGTCACTGCCAATAAACTTTTTTTTTTTTTTCATGCTGGGAACTTTTTCCCTTAATTACACTCATTCAAATTTAAATATGATTAAATGTAGCTAAAGAACTAAATTTTGTTTTGATGTAAGATGCAAAGGTCTGCACTAAGAGGTTTCTGGTAAATGAGCTATTTAACAGATGGTGTAATGGGACTGCACGCGCAGGACATTTAGCAACACTCCACGAGTGCAAGCGTTTAGACAACTTCAACACAAATCTCGCAGAAGAGATGGATTGTTACTGTGTTCTTGGAAGCAGCCAGTATATTTGCAGTTTGGCATGTTAATGACAATGTCCATTTTACTTCAAATTATAAACCTAGTAGAATCTTGTGGGCTTAAATTTGCTGCCATAGTTTCTGATCTGGGAGGTTGTGGTTTTGTTTGGAAAGAATTAAACATCATACCAGAGTGCTCCTTCTTTCCTAATTCTTTTGAATGTGAACGGAGAGTGTGGGTGTTTGCTGACATTCCTCACATGTTGAAGCTTGTGTGCAACCATTTTTTTATATAAAGGTATATAGTTGTCCGAATTTTCTGAGCCGATAATGGACATAATTAAACTTGCAATCAACACAAATACTAGGAAAGTTAGGCTAGCGTTAAAAGTTATTGAGCAACTGCTGACAGTGAATGGAAACAACATACAAAATGTTGCTTCTGCTAAAACACTGTTTTTGAAAACAACAGCTACAGCTATACAAACTCTGAAGGGGAAACACAGAAGCAGCAGCTTTCTTTCAACTCGTGGACAATTTTTTTGATGTAATGACTAGCAGGCAACCAAACTCTCCACAACGTAAACCATTACTATCAGCACTTGTTAGACATAACACTACCCAGGAACAGCTGAAAGTATTGCATAACGTGAAAAATGTTACTGAAAAAATGGGAATGGCAGGGAAAAAAAATCTGTGATGTCATTTCAAAAAGGGATATAGGCGTCATATCTTCGGTACTTGGGCTCTTAGAAGACGCAAAGAAAGTAGGGTTTTCGTACATGCTGACAAGACTTGCATATGATGTTCTGGAAAGTTTCTTTGGTCAGATACGTGGGCTTGGGCACTTTCATGACCACCCATCTCCTGTGGAAGTAATGCAACCAGTCCGTCAAATAAGCTGCCAAAACCATCAGTTAAGTGTCGTACAACACAGCAAGAGGAAAATAAAACCTATATCTGACATCTGAATTGTTGCAAAAAGCCTTTGTGAACAATCGAGTTGACAGTGACACAGACCTTGATGAATAATGTGCAGATGACGAAACTTGGAAATTAATTCAACACTTCATTGCATGCAAACCTAAAGGTAACTGATCTTTTGATGTCACATGTGTGTTGTGAGGAACAGGGGTTTCGGTATGTAGCCGGTTATATTGCCTTTCAAGTAAGAGACGAAAACCCATCTTTAGGTTCGAAAACTCTTGATACTATAAACAGTTTGAAGTACATGTCAAGTGATTTCATATAAGTAAGTTGAACAAAAGACGCGATGTTGGACTACTTCGATGATGACTGCATCCAAATGTTTGCCGTGAAGCGATTTGTGTTTATGTTCATGTGAGGACATTTATAGAAATGCGGAAAATTAACAGAAATTTTAGAAGTGTGACATGTAGGAAGTCCAGAAAGAACAAGAAGTTACTGATAACTAATGAGCCTACTTTCCTCTACATGGGTGAAAATAAATTTTAGTGAAGTTCTTGAAATCTTAGATGGTAGGTAGGCCATTGACATCTCATTGACAGCAATATCATTAGAGATGAAACCAGAAACATGTGAAACAGTTCATAGACAATTATAATATATGATTGACTTACCCAGGAATCAAATTCAGAAAAACTCTTAAACTTAGGCTAGCTTGCAATCAACTGCATCACGGAGGTAGAATTCGGAGCATCAACTTCGGATGTAATCAGTGCAATGTTTGAATAATAGGATTCACTAACCTAAAATATTTACTTGGCCATCATTTTTGAAAATAAGTGTCTGAGCCACTAAAACACACAAGTTTACATGGCCTACCAAAATTCTACTTGTGTGAAAAATTTTGCGGGAATCGGTTCATTGGTCTTAAGAGATATGGCATTAAAAAAAACCTATTTTCGTCTGACCCCATTTAAAGGCCGTGGCCTTCTGTAGGTGTGCAAAATTTGGTGGAAATTAGTCTAATTATTCTGCAAATATGACAAAATGTTCAATTTACCAACCTGACACTACTTTGCAAAAAATCCAGCAAGGGAGGAGGATCTCTGTGTCTGTTGATTGGTCCTCAAGATATGGCACAAACCCTCCATTGATTATATGAGGATCTTCATAAATGGAGGGCAAAACGTTTATATATTTGCATATTCAATTATTTTCATAAATACAATATACAAAGTCAAATTGAAAGCTGTTACATAGTTTTGTAGATATAGCACACTAATTTTTGTATACGCACCATTCGGAAAATAAGATACTTACATACTTAAAGCATATAAATTAATATAACCTACAACAGTACAACTTCTTTGCCAAATTTGAAATAAATTGGTTTATTGTTTCCCGAGATACAATATAAAAACTATATTATTTCATGTGAGGTTGGTGGGGAAATGAGGCTTTGCATAGACAATTTTGATAGATATACGAGGTTTGTAAAAAAAAAAGGTAACTATTTTTCTTGATAAATATTTATTTATTCATCAATATCTATTTTGCCCCCTTCAAAGTAATCACCCTCAGATATAATACACTTGTACCAGCGCTTTTTCCAATCCTCGAAGCACTTCCGATATACGCTTTTTGGTATGGCCCTGAGCTCTCCCAGCGATGAGGTCTTTTATCTCCTCAATCGTGGCAAACCTTCGTCCTTTCATGGGTTTCTTCAGTTTTGGGAACGGGAAAAAGTCGCAGGGGGCCAAGTCCGGTGAATACGGTGGCTGAGGCATGATTACGGTGTTGTTTTTGGCCCAAAAAAATCACTAAAAAGCAATGATGTGTGAGCAGGTGCATTATCGTGATGCAAAAGCCATGAATTGTTTTGCCACCAATCCGGGAGTTTTCTTCGTATTGCTTCACGCAAACAGTGCATAACTTCAAGGTAATATTCCTTATTGACCGTATAACCTTTTGGCAAGAACTCACTATGAACCACGCCATTGTAATCGAAGAAAACAGTGAGCAAAACCTTCACATTCCATTGGGATGATTGGGCTTTGGTTTCAACGTCATAACCATAAACCCATGTTTTGTCACCAGTTATGACCCTTTTGAGCAAATCTGTATCGTCATTTATGTCATTCAATAGCTCCTGAGCGAAGCTCATGCGACGGTGCTTTTAATCAAAATTTAGCAGTTTTGGAACAAACTTCACTGCCACACGTTTCATGCCCAAAACATCCGACAAAATTGCATGGCATGATCCTCAGCAACTTCTCTAATAGTGATTCAACGATTCTCCATAGCAATTTTCTTCACTGCTTCAACGTTTTCATCGGTTGTTGACGTGCTGGGGCGTCCAGGGCGGGCATCGTCTTTAACATCTTCTCGGCCTTCTGTGAAGAGCTTGTACCACTTATAAACATTTTTTTTGCTCAAAGTAGTCTCGTCAAATGCTACAGTCAACATTTTAAGTGCGTCGTATCACTTAATTTTATTTTTCACACAAAATTTAATAGAGATTCTTTGATCCATTTTTTATAGCAAAAAACCGTCAAGCACACCAAAACACGTCTAACCTTTATATCTGTCACAAACAAACTACAATGCAAAATGGCTGATAATGTCAACACAAATTCGGACATGTGTACCAACATAAAAAAAAACAATCAATAATCAAATGTACATAGCCCACAAACTTTGAAAAGTCACATTTTTTTTTTTTTACGTACCTCATATTTGATGCTTTCAGCATACAAAGTTAAGTTGAAATTCGTTTTGCAGTTTCGTAGATAACAAATATGGTGCTAAAATATTTATAAGACCGCCATTTTTAAAATATGTGTGTCTGACTCTCTCAAAATTTATTAGTTTGTATAGACTGCCATAGTGCTAATTGTTTGCTGAATTTGGTAGAAAGCGGTTGGTTTTCGGAGATCACATAATTTTAATGTGTCAAGTGATATGATTTTACAAAATGGTACACAAAAGAGATTTTGTGTGTACACATTTGTTGTAATATATAGTCATCATACCAAGTTTCATTTGAATTAAGTACATGGTTTTGACGATATAACATACAAAACTAAAATAGCTATATGGCCACCATTTTGAAAATAAGTGTCTGGCATACCTAAAACATGTCAGTTAACATAACCTTTCACAGTACTACTTGTTTGCGATATTTGGTAGGAATCAACCAATTGTTTCCCGAGATATGACATAAAAATTTTATTTATTCGTGTGGCACTATCTTACAAAATAGAGGAGAAAAGAGGCTGCGTGTAGACATGTTTGATTTTTGTTATATATATTCCTACCCTATAAAGTTAAGTTGAAATTGATTAAATGGTTCCGAAGATGTAGCATAGTATGCTAAAATAGCTAAATGGCCGCCATTTTAAAAATATTTGGAACTTAAAGTCTGAGTGGAAAAGTGCTCAAATTCCACTGTTTTTCAAACGAAGTTTGTAGTTTTTGTCTCAAGCTCCACCATGCTGAATTAACAATCTACCAGCTTGGCAGTGACAAGGGTCAGAGCAGAAGTAGCAAGGGGAGTGACACGGTGTGCTGAACCCTTCCATTTTTTTTCTCTCTCTCTCTCTCTCTCTTTCTCTCTCTCTCTCTTTCTCTTTCTCTCTCTTTCTCTTTCTCTCTCTTTCTCTCTCTCTCTCTTTCTCTTTCTCTCTCTTTCTCTTTCTCTCTCTTTCTCTTTCTCTCTCTCTCTCTCTTTCTCTCTCTCTCTCTCTCTCTTTCTCTCTCTCTCTCTTTCTCTCTCTCTCTCNCAGCTTGGCAGTGACAAGGGTCAGAGCAGAAGTAGCAAGGGGAGTGACACGGTGTGCTGAACCCTTCCATTTTTTCTCTCTCTCTCTCTTTCTCTCTCTCTCTCTTTCTCTTTCTCTCTCTTTCTCTTTCTCTCTCTTTCTCTTTCTCTCNACGCACGACTTCAACGCTCACAATCGGATATGGGGTTCTGACCACAGGGATGGCTGGGGTCGTATAGTCGAATCGTGGCTCATTAGTTCTCATATTGCCTTGTTGAACACTGGTACTCCCACATTCACAACCCACACTGGTACTTCGTCCTGTATTGATCTTTCCTTCTGTAGCCCAGCTTTGGTCACCCACTTTGATCAGTCTGTTTACCCCGATCTCTGTGGAAGTAACCATTACCCAATCATATTGAATTGTGTGTTGTCTGCTGCCCTTCCGAATCACTTTGGTGGTTGCTTAAGAAAGCAGACTGGGCTTATTTACAGCGTTCCCTCCACTTCACTGCTGAAGTTCCCCTTGACATGAACGTGTCAGTGGAACTATTCAACTCTATCGTGATGTCAGCTGGGGAGACTGCCATCCCCCAAATCTTCACCTCATGGTCTTAGGTGTATTCCTTGGTGGAGCGACGAATGCAGGGATGCTATCCGTGCCCAACGACATGCTGAGAGTTTTTAATAACATTTGGACCTCCAGTGTTTTCCCCTTGAAGTGGTGTGAGTCAATCCTTGTGCCAATCTTGAAACAAGGGAAAATCAAAGGGGATGTTTCCAGCTATCGCCCTATTTCCTTCACCAGCTGTGTCTGTAAGACCATGGAGCATATGGTTAATGCATATCTGATTTACTGCCTTGAGACCTGGCAGCTTTCATCGCCTCTTCAGTGTGGTTTCTGCCAAAATTGTTCTCCGGTTGATCATTTGGTCAGCTTGGAGGTTGCCGTACAGACCACATTTTTGCGAGGACAGCAACTCCTTACTGTCTTCTTTGACCTGGAGAAGACGTACGAGACAACATCGCGACATGGTATCTTGCAACAGCTGTCTGCTTGGGGATTCCTTGAACATCTCCCTGGCTATATACAGAAATTTGTGTCCTTCCGTATGTTCAGAGTTCGAAATGGTGCTTCCTATTCTCGGAAGTTCATTCAGGAGAACAGTGTGCCACAGAGAGCATTTTGAGTGTCACCCTGTTTGCCATTGCCATCAGTGTCTCATTCAACCACCTGTGGAATGTTCGCTGTATGTGGATGACTTTACCATTTTCTGCCGTGCTGCATCCCTGTGCATGGCAGAACGTCAGGTCAAGCTTGCCATCCACCGCCTTAACGACTGGGCAGACAGCTGTGGTTTCCACTCCACCGCCAAGATGCAGATGGTCCACTTCTGTCAAAAACGTGGCATCTTTCCTTCTCCTGAGGTGCTTTTGTATGGCTGTCTTTTGCCTGTTTCCAATACTGTCAAATTTCTTGGTCTCTTGTTTGTTTATAAACTCTCTAGGAGTCATATCCAGCCCCTGAAATCTTGCTGTGTAAGGGACCTGAATCTTTTGAAAACATTAGTGGTTGTGACGGGGATGCTGACACAGTCACTCTTCTTCGACTGTCGTGCCCTGATCCATAGCAAACTAGACTATGACAGTTTTGTTTATTCTTCTGCTAGGCCATCCGTGCTAAAATCGTTAGTGAGTGTTCACCATGCTGGTATTTGCATTGCAATTGGGGCTTTACGCACGAGCCCGGTCATCTGTCTTTGTGCCGTATGGCTGGTGAACCTCCTCTCCACTACAGGCGTGACCATCTGCTGCTTTCCTATAGGGTGCAGGTGCGTTCAGACTCTTTGCACCTTCACCATACTGCTTTTCTCCATCTGCCCCATGAACGGCTGTACTCTGCTAGGCCATGTTCTCCTCAGCTAGCATCTGTCAGATTTGCACATTCCCTGGAGCTGTATGATTTACCCTTGCGTGTGTTGCCTTTGCCTTGCCAGACCAGCCATGGCTGACAACACAGGCAGAGGTGCACCTCAACCTAGCGAAATTTCCTAAGATGACCACTCCTCCTGGGTTTTACAAGGGCATTTTCCTTGATCTTGTGTCTTTTGCGTTCTGTGGTTTCATTTGCTTTTACACTTGTGGTTCTAAATCAGATATCTCGACTGGTGCTTCTTAGTATCTTTTTTTACTTCATCCATCTTGCAGTATTTCAACTGCAGAGCTTTTTGATATTTTCGAAGCTCTTGGTTTTATTAGTAAGAGTATTCACAGTCAATGCCTTATGTGCTCTGATTCGATGAGTGACTTGACAGTTATTTGATCTGGCTCCACAGCTCACCCGCTTCTTTCCATGATCCGGGAGAAGTTGGCGGGGACTGTGGGTATTGGTGTTTGCATTGTCCTCCTGTGGGTTTTAGGATATGTGAGCATCCCTAGCAAAGAAGCAGTAGATATAGTGACTAAGGAGGCATGCAGCTTTCCACCCTGTGATCCTCGTGTCTCTGTGCACGATGTGCTGCATGCAGTCCTGGCCTTGTCGGGCATGCTTGGCAGCGGGAGTGGACTTTTCTCCCGCTGTCCAACAAGTTACGGGCCATCTCCGACTTACCTGTTTGCACTTATCCTGATGTTTCATGCACCCGCAAGGAAGACATTGTGCTTTCTCGCTTTCGCATTGGGCACAATGTGAGTGCCCAATGCGTGAGTGTGATGCCTATGGCATTCCCTTGATTGTCCGGCACATTCTGGTGGAGTGCCACAGGCATGACCAGACTCGTTGCACTTTTAATGTTCTTGACGACCCTACGACGAATGCTGTGTGTTGGGAATGTCAGCGAGCAGCGTATTCCCATTTTTACGTGCAATGGGTCTTTTTAATGCGTTGTGATTTGTTTCTTTGTCATTGTGTAATTGCTCCGCTAGAGTAGTTGTTTCTGTTTTGTTTATTTGTTTTGTGACTATCCTTTTGCCTCCTGTGAAGGTTTTTACTCTGTTTTTGACTTAATTTATCTTTTCACCTCCTGTGAAGGTTTTTCACCTTTTTTCATATATATAACTTTATTGTGGGCATTAATGACCTCAACTTCGAGCACCCCCACAATTCCATTAATTCATTCACTCGCTCGTTCACTTGTTCACTAACTCCTGACACTGTGGAAAAATCATGAGCATTCCATGGATTAGCACAGTTCCTTACTACTGTAGTGCTGCAAGAAAGACCATGACTCTGATTCACCTGAATGGCCATATTGTTTCAGAAATATTTATACAACTCATAATACTTTTCTAAAAGTACATAATTGAATCCTGATTTTACAAAATGTAATGGTTCCTGAAAATAACTTTGTAAAATTAGGACAGACTGAACTTAACCCCATAACCTGAAAATTATACTAAAAGTATAATTTTTTTCATGAAGTATACATTTTATCGTCTGTGGTAAAAAAAACATATTTTTCAAATTAAATATTTATTTTATTCAATAGGTAGACGTTTTCCAAATTAAATGATAAACCCCACAAAGGTATGTACGAATCTCCTTGTCGCAAAAAAAAATGGTATGGCCAAACACCACTTAAATTTCTGTGACCATGAAATCCATTTCAAATTGTTTCTCATGGGAAAACCTGAGGTTTTATTTACAGTACATACATAAATGTACTTCAATATTCAGATGTCTTTAAAATAAAACAATATCCCAGAAATTTACGAACAACCACTTTTGGATGCCAAAAATAGTTTTAAACAGAGAAGAGGATAACTTCCAGCGATCACAAAGTCCATTGTCATTTACTTCACACTGGAAAATCCGAGGCCTTATTACAAATATATAAATTATTTTAATAAGTGAGACATTTTTAGAATTAAATAATACCACAGAAAGTTGTGTGCAACCATGTGTTGATGCCAAAAATTAATTAGGAACAGTTTAAACAGAGGGCAGTGTATTTTTCAGAAAGTGCAAAATCTATTTTCAGTTTCATTAAAAGTATGTAAATTTATTTTAATAAAATAACTCTAGTTCTTTAGTTTAAAATAATACCCTAGAAAGTTATGTACAACAACACAATGCCAAAAACTATGTTTAAACAGAGTGCTGTGTAATTTTCAGCAAACATAAAATCCATATTCAGTTGTTTCTCTCAAGAAAATGTTGGTTTTATTGAAAATATGTACATTTATTCAAAATTCGGATGTCTTCAGAATAAAAAGGCAGATAAGTACAACCTGTCGTTGATAAAAAAAAAACATTTAAACAGAGGGTCCTACAACTGTTAGCGAATGCAGAGTCCATTTTCAGTGGCTTCTTGTGAGAAAATCAAAATATTTATTGCGGAAGTTACTACTTTATTTCAATATTCAGACGTCTCCCTAAGAAATGATACTCTGGAAGGGTACCTGTTGTACCGTTTCTTGGTGTCTTATAGCGGTGTGTGTACACTGTGTAGATATTTAGCCATCATGAAGTCCACCTTAGATAATCAAGTTGAAATTGAAAATACAATTGTTGCTATTGAAAAGGTAAACATTTTGCATTTTGCTATGATAGCAATGCTAAGAACTTAAAAATTTTACCTCCATTATAGGTTCATTTTATGATGTTTCTTAAATTGTAAACACACATCGGTGGAACATGCACATATCGTACAAGTAGCTATTTATAAAACACAATGTGGTACTAAAATGGAACAATTGTGTAAAGAAGCAATGGAACGGGAACACTTGTAAGGAAACGTGCAGATGTTGCATTAACTTTTTTTTTTTTTTAATTAACTCTACTGTGGCATAGTTAGCGGCAGTATTACCACATGCAAGCTATCAAAAAATGGAAAATACAAAATAGAAATTGGAAACCATACACAAAAATGTAAGCCACACAAGCATGCTACCAAGTCACTAGACGTACGGAAAGGTGCTGTTGGGACTGAAAGGCGTGATGTGTTACTCATGTTATTATTGGCTCCTGTTGCTAAGCATGCAGGATTGGAGCATAAGAAATCTGTCATGAGGGTAGGGGAGGAGAGAGGGTATTGGCAGATAACAAAGCATCACTTTGTCTTGTCATGTATCGTCAAAGCCTATTTTACAAGGGGCGAATGGCATCCGGCATCCCTACTTCACTCCATCTTAAACTGTCAACAGATTTTGGACTCTTTAAACCTATTTTCCAAAGGAAAGGTAGGCTTGTGCAATCACCCGAATGTGTGTATGGAATGTATATCACCTCCTAACAACTTTTAAACCTGCAAACCAAATTTCATCAAACTCAGTTCACATATAGTATTTAATAAGTTCTTTAGATTTTTATAGTTTTCAATAATGCTGGGTAGTAATTTTCAAAATGGTAGCAATTTTAATATTTTATGGCACTATGTTATATCGTGGAAACTATTCAACATATTTAAATCAAATTTGGTATACTGGCAGTGAATCATGTAAACAGTTAATTAAGAAAGTAATAATGTTATTGGTCTGCCATTTTGGAAAATAGTGCAACATGAAAATAATTAAGCTTTTACGTTATGTGTCTACCAATTCCTGCCAAATTTTGTATGCAAGTAAAATTAATTGTAGTCCATTTTAATATATGCAATTGAAATGGGTAATGCAAATATTTTCAAAATGGTGGCCAATAAGTATTTTAGGTTCATATGCTGTATATATATACATACCATACTGTTTGGCCAATTTCAACCAAACTTTGTTGTGATGAGTATCTGTTATATTGCATTTCATATAAGTACACTAAATTTTGACAGACAATGTGACCAACCTACACACTGTGTAAACAGTAAATGCTCTCGTTCACAAATTGTTGAATGATGATGGAAGTAAATAGTACTCAAATGTAAACATAGTAATACAAAACTTAAATCAAACTTACAACATTTGTGGTTTAAGGTATGTTTTTAAGTAATGTACAATTTTTTTTTTTTGCTTTTAGTAAATTGGTTTAAAATCAAGTTTAGCAATTATGACGGATCATGCGGTTATTTACGATTAAGATGAAAAAAAAGCAATAGTGCTACTCTTGGCAAAAAAGACCAGATCTCATATTGCAAAAATTTGGAAACAATCTGAGTAACCTGAGGCATGAAGTGTTATAGTTACCCGAATATAAAACTGTTTCATTTCAATTTTTACTTACAAAAAATGGAGTCATCTTATTTTTGCATACTAAAAAATTTTGAAGTCAATGTTTTTTGCATAAGTAGTAGCAAGTTGTAGGTTAATGTTTTTTGACTAGATGTAAGTTACTTTATAATACGGGCCACTTGACATACTCACAAAAATTAATTAACAGACTGTGTTTTATGATTTTAAAAAAATGTGCATAGGGATGGACAAAACAACATGGTATTAATTTACGATGGTTGACACGCGACAGAGATATGGAACAAATGAATGTACAGTAACTATAAATTAATTATATATTTCTTACATTTTATATTTTTTACATTTACACTGGGTGCCTTTGTAGTGTCATCTGATCACAAATTGGAATTACAAATATAGCATTTTGTGACTTTCAGCTCAAACATTGTTTGCTGTTTTGCAATCATGGTTCACAATACTGATATGTATTTTTCAGGCGGTAGTAACCAACTACAGGGGCAGAGAGGACGATCGTCATGGCAACCCAGATGGTTTTGATGGTCAAATGATGTGGATTCTCTGGCGCCACATTCGCCGGACCGACCGTAGAAGAGTATGTGCACATCCTTACTCTCCACTAGAAAAATTTCAACATGCTTGAGCATGATCAGCTTTTATGTTTAGTTTCACTTTTGTAATTCACTGCATGATACAGTGGATTCTCTGTCTATCAGACTCGCATGTATAAATTTACCTTAATTATTGTATACTGTCTGTGGTCAGGGCGAAATTCCCGTACAGTTAAGGCTTAAAAAATACTACAAGTATCGAACTTCAAGTACAGCTTTGATTGTATAAATTGTTCACTCCCTCACTAAAAATTATATTGAACAATCATTCGGCCATGAAGAAATTGAAAAAAGGTGTAAACATTTTGTAAAAAAAATTGTAAACATGCCAACAAATTTACTAACACATCTTGCAGGCAGGCTTTACTGGTGTGTGGTGCATATGTACTGGGTGATTGTTCATCTTGCACATAATTTACAAACATTCCTTCTCACTTCTTGTCCTTTGTTGTCGTGCTGGCAGGGTGTTGAAAATTGCCGTAATTGCACCTGGCAAATAATGCTCCAATTTTGTAAGATGAGCGGGGCACATGGCAAAATGCTTTTACATGATTGGGGTTGGTTTGGTCTGCCGGGTTTTTGGTCCTTTACACATCTTCTGGGGTTCACATCTTGGTGGACCTGCCGGCTTTCACGCATGAATGTACTAGGAGTGCAACATCAAAGATTACTATATATGCTTGAATAACGCTACAGAATATGTTGCAATTCCAGGAATGGTCTGGTTGGGGACTGGAACAAACAAGGCATGTGCTTGTCGTCCTTTGTGATTTCATACTGGCAGTGCGCTGGTAGGAACCACCTCCAGCGTACACACAATGCTACAATACACATGTAGGCTAAGTGTTGTACCATAGTGTTTAAGCTGTAAACCGTTTGTTTGGGATATAAACCAATGCCACTCGTAGAGCAACATTAACTTTCATGTTTTCATTGGCTGGACTTAAGAATTATCAGTGAATTGGGAATTGTAAATCCAGAAGATATAGTTCCGTGTGTGAGAACCTCGATTACTGCATAATTTGTAACACATAATTTTTTAATTGTAAACCTAGCTTAATAGTGACATGTTTGTTATATTTGTTCCTGCATCATTTGTAATTGCAAAATCAAAGAACTAAACAGCTTTTTTTTTGTGATTTGTGAAATTAAAGCAACAGTAGTGTTTTTAATAGTGGGAAAGTGCCATTTTCTAAGTGAATGGTTAGAAAGATATGATGATAATGGATATACAGGCAGTCCTCTACTTTCATACACAATGTGTTCCTAAATTTGTGTATGAAAGTTGAAATGTATGAAAGTAGAACCCTTATTTTAATGTGATAAATGAGGTTCCGTTCCTAGATGGGGAAAAAAACTTACTAAACAAAAAAAAAATATTCAAAACAATATATTTACACACAAAGAAACAAGATCATGCATCAAATTTATTTAAAAGTGTTTAAATATATAGCTAATAGTTCAAACAATTGAAAAGACATATTTTACACACACAAACATTTGACTAATTTTTCCAATCTTCAAACAAACTGAGAGCTTTGCATTGAATTATTGCAAGGCTGATAGGAATATTTTTCTGGTGTTGATCGTCTAACCACACTTTTAAAGACCGTTCCATCTCTTCCATCGCTACACCCCGCCGTTTTGAAATTATTTTAGAAGAAAGATTTCCCGTATATCCACACCAGAGGTCTCTTCGTAGTATAAGTCAACTTTGCTGCAATACCCACAGAATATAAACAATCAATATATCTTTGATGTTTACGTTTCTCGTGGAGGCATGCGCGCAATATTTTTTTTGGTTATGTACGAAAGAACGAAGCAAACACGCGAAAGTCGAATTTATGGTGTAAGAAACCAATGTACGAAAGCGCGAATTGTACGAAAGTAGAATGCACGAAAGTAGAGGACTGCCTGTATTGTCAAGGAATGTACCAAAAAATGCATTGATACAGAAGTTTTTTATTGGTCAGAAAATAGGCAGCTGATTGTCACTAATCATCTGGAGACATTTTGGCTTTGCTCTGCTACAGGAGAGGTACTTGTTGAGAAAATAAACGCTGCTCTTGACAATGCACATTTATCTCATTAGAAGATTTTGGTGTTAGGTAGTGATGGCCCTAATGTTAATAAGAAAGTTGCTAGACTTATTAATGAATAATTAGTTTCCATCTGCAAAACATCTCTTGTTAACATTGGCACATCCACATAATTCACAATGCTTGATAAACTTGGAGAGGATGCAGTAGATCTGGTGGTATCTGTGCATGATTTTTTTGATGGATGGCTTTCACGTTGGGAGGACTATTCACAGCTACAAGATGAAATATTGATTCCAATGCACAACTTTATTAAACATGTCTCATCAAGGTGGCTCACTTTAGAAGTTGAAGTTATTTTTGTTCGTTCAAGTGTGAGCTTATTCACTCGGTTCACAGGTGCCTTCCAGAAGGAAGAATCTATGATGCACATTATGTATGATTAATTGGAAACTCTTGCAAAGACTTTAATTGGAAAAGTTTGCATCCCAGAGCATGTACAGGTTGTTGGTGTAAGTGAAGACACCTACTTCCTCCTCAAAAAATTAAAGTTGCAGATGAGATTTCAGCAGTAATTTGTAAGGTGAGTTTTGTTATTAACCTCTAAAAGCTTGTAGCTATATTTATAATTTTTTGACCCACATATTTCAGTATATATTTTGCCATTACCAATAAGCCAAATTCTTTGTGGATTTACAAGATTCTTTCCTATTTAATAAACTGTCTTTCAGGTCTGTGATGAAATTACTGTTTTGAAATCATAGTAACAATTAGCGATTTTTAGTTTTGAATGTTGACAAATTATTGAAAATGATTTTTGAATAGTTTCCTTCTTTATGGAGTAGGAGAGCAAGGTTTGATCATACAATTAATAAATGTTACATTTATTTCAGTTGGATGGGAAATACCACTATTGCCAGAATGAGGAGTCACTTCGTTGAAGCCTGCACCCACATCATAAAAAAATCATCTTTAAAATCAAAACCACTTTTGAAGAATTGCTGCTGTCTACAGCCAAAAGAGAAGACAGTGCAGTGGTCAAGACATAGTTATGCTAGCAAATACTGCAGCGTGAAAAAGAAAATTTTACTAGCGGCCGCAATGCTGACTTCTGGGCTCAGTTCTTTGTTCTGAAGAACAGTATGGGAGATGTTAGGTAACCAAACGTGACCATAGTCGTGAAAGATGTATTCCTAGAGCGACGTTTCTCTGCATCTTCTAATTTCTTGACTCAAGATAAAGCTTCTTGTCACAAAGAACACGTAATGGAGGCATGACCGTTAAGAGTGCAATGAAGATGTCCACATGCAACCAGATTTGGTTCCAATAACAAGAGAACTCGTAGCATTGGCTCGCGTTGCACACTACCAGACACAACAGCACAAGCTTGAAAGGAAGATGCTGCATGGTAAAAAGTGGAATTGGAGGAGAAAGAAATGAGGCAGAAAACAGAAAACAAAAACTGAAAGGGGAAAGGAAACTCATAGCTAGTGCTGAAAACAGGTTAAAGGTATTGCAGAGTGAAGAAAATAAGAAGATAAACACATGCGATAAATCGGTTTGGCCCAGGCTATATTGGAATGTGTAAATAAAATAAAATAAGAAGCTTCAGAGAAGAGAGAAGAGGTTGACCATGTTCAGCACTCAGTGGACCAGAAGAGTTGGACATATGACGTAATAATAAGTAAATATTTTTCTGTTAATATATTTAGTCGCTTACTGATGACTTATTATTTATAGAGTAAGTCACTGTTTGTCGCTTTTTTTATCTTAAAAGTCACTGTTCTCTTTTTTTTTACCTAGCACTTAACTTTTGATGCCTGTATCACAGAAGTATAAATAAAATATCTCATTGACACAAAAAATGCTTGAGTGCAACGTATGCACTATTTAGCAAGGGTAATCACTGATTACTGCTCATGAAAAAGTATAAGTATCCCTTACAAAAGAGTTATATTGTATTATTAATCACTTCAAAATACAGACGTCTACCAAATAAAAAACCCATTGTGAGTAGGGACAGCTGGTCGCTGTGTTTTTCGTCGCCACTTTCCGTTGCGTTTTCCGTCTCACTTTTGCTTGGGCACCCACCGTTATAGTTCGCTACTTCCACTCTTTTAGCTGCTCTTGCGATCCACCCCCTCGTGTCTGAGAATGCAGCTCCGCCTGGTAACACTGCAATAGCCAACCAAGTTAAAGAGAGGTAGTGAATAAGTGGTACCGTAGTGAAGGTGAAGAAAGTGATGCTTCATCATTGTCTTCTTCCTTCCTGTATACCAGGGAAGTAAAAGTCTTAGACATTCTTTAGCTCTCTCTTGACACAGCGTGTTTGCAGACAAAATGAAAACATTTCATTGCGGTATGGCAATGATTGTGTACTTCTATGAATAAATAAAATCGGAAACAAAATAAATAGGCTATTTTCCAAGTTTTAAAAAAGTCTCAGAATCGGTGAAAATCAGCCGGTTCCAATCCCTTGCCAATGCATTGGACACATCCCTAGTAATCATTTCAGGAGCATTTTAGCGTGCATTAATCCATGTTCAATGTGCTCTTGCATGAAAACAAGAGGAGTTATTAATGAAATATTATTTTAATTCAAAGTTAAGCTGTCTTCTGGATAAAATTATTACCCATTAGTATGTACACAATGTAAAAATATACGAACAGAGCACCGCACATCTACTGTGAAAACATTTCCAGCAAACCATTTTCTAGCCATCCTAAGTGTTTTTTCTGATATCTATCTATCATGCTAAAATTAAAATAATAACATTGCGGTCACGTAGACTTGTTTCTTCTATTAACTTGTTTTAAAATTATGACTTGGAAGTTCTGTGAACGTAAAATAATAGCATCAAACTGAAAACCAAAACTGTAAATAAAATCGTGATCCAGTAAAAGTTGTTACAAAGGTCATCAATAATCAGTCCAGTCACTTCCAAATGCAATCCAAAGCCAAAATCTGAAAAGAAAATCCAAAACTCGTTAAAATAGCACTATCTCAAGATGTATCCAAAAGTCAAACACCACACAAACAGGCAAAAATGGCTGTGTTACAAAGACTGCATGTGTGGAAGAGAGGAACTGGCAAGAAATGAAACTTTCTCCTACTATTGGCTGTGTCTGTTGCTAATCACAAAGAGAGAAAGGGCCTGGTTATGTAACGTGAGCTATTATTACCTACCACTGTTGGTATGTCCCCAGTTTTTAGCAAGCTATGTACAGATAAGGGTGTGTGGCACACTGGAACAAGAAAGGGCAGTATGAGTTACTATTTAGATGTGTGTGCATCACACGTCCTAACTCACCAGGTGCGTGCTTCGAGCGTGTTTCAGCCAAAGTTTTTTTACCAAAAAAAATTTTTACATCTGCGGCCTTCCAACTGACGGTAGTGGCACAACCTTTTGTATGTTATTGCTGCATGCTAACAAATGTATTTTTT
>NQII01000568.1:1079894-1099461 GCA_002778355.1 Clitarchus hookeri
TTGCCTTTTCATTAAATTTTTTGGGGGGAGGGTTTTCTTGGAGAATGTTGTCATACAGTTTCTGTACTCGTTGGATCCGTACTTATAAAATGGGTTTTACTGTGTATTCTTTGAATGATACTTGCAATGGGGGGTAACTGATAAATTAAAATTACTTTGGACATAACAGCATTGCGGAGCTATGACATCAAGTAAAAAACTGATGACATAAAAAAAAACACAAAATAACAGCCTGTTCTCGTGTGTGTTTTTAATGTCATCCTCTGTGTTTTCATTGGAGAGACAGTTCGGCAGTGACGTATGTCCAAATAATTTTTCATTTAACCACCTAATCCATACTATTTGTATGTCAGCACAAATCTATTTTCACCAATAAGGAAATGTCATGCGACAAGAAAGTCCTTATAAGGATGCAACACCACCTAGATTTTGATAGTACTAACTGATGCTGTAAATATGAATATCTCTAATTTACATTTCACATCTCTATCATTAAGTATTTTGATTTGTGCAAAGTTTCATGATATTTCCATAGTATCTGCACTACACATCTCTATTACCATACATTTGCAGTCACATTTCCAGATATTTTAATATGATTTGTATCTATTTGTATGCATTTCCTGTTTCCAACTGCATCTCTGCATCCTTTAGTCTATGCAGCCATAACTGGAAATGGTTGCGACAATGGAAATGATTAGAATTTTTTTGCTATTAGTGCATTTTATGATTAGTTTATTATACTGGATGTTCTTGGTTTTTACACCTGGAGTGAACATGAGGATTAAAATGTAAACAAAATATGTAAACTCTATATTTAGATTTGAATACAGACGTTTTTAGTTGTATTAATAAAACATTAATTAATTTAGAATTATTAATATTAGAAATTCCTGTGGTAATTTTTAGATATGTAAGTAATGCATTCTAGCATGTAAGATTATATTTCTATAAAAGTGTCTAATACAGAATTTCATTAAAACAGTACTGAATTAAGGCCATAAGCAAACCATTAAAAGTTAATAATAAAAAATACCAAAACAATCTAGAAATTGTGTTGATTATGCTCTGCACAAAAACAGAAATTTCGAGGACTACCTCCTGGATTATATGGAGGCATGGTCACATTCACCAAGGGCCCTGCAGGGGACTCCATATTCACAAAAACCATAAATACATCAAAGTAAATATTTTTGTATATTATATATAGTATTGCAGAAAACTCACAAATCTAACGAAAATCACAAAAAAACTTTTGAAAATAATCCAGAATTAAAGGAAATCACTAAAACCTAATTCTAATCCATAATAACAAAAATTTATCAGAAAACATTTAAAACTTAAGGGAATTCATGAAAAATCCCCGAT
This sequence comes from Clitarchus hookeri, assembly GCA_002778355.1. NCBI lineage: Eukaryota > Metazoa > Arthropoda > Insecta > Phasmatodea > Phasmatidae > Clitarchus > Clitarchus hookeri. Next base: position 1,081,263 of record NQII01000568.1, read on the forward strand.
ATTTGAGATATCTTTTAATGATAAGACTCTAGTATAGAATTAATTATTCGACAGTTACAAAAAAATGTAAGAGTCATCACTATTATTTTTGCAGCTCCTAAAACTCTTCACACATCACAATAAAATCTTTGAAAATCGCAAAATATCTTTTAAAATCCAGAAAAATTTTTGAAAATTAAAAAAAAATTGGGAATTGCCCAAAAAAAATTTGGGAATCACCAAAAATGTTTGACAGTCACAAGAAAATCTTTAAAAATTGCGTAAAATCTTTCAAAACATTACTAAAGATCATAAATTGGTATACACGTTTTAATCTTGTTGCCACCTCTGTATATGTACATATTTTTTCTGTCACAGTTACCCCTTGTTAATATCCTTCTGAGACACCCAAACAAAATGGTCTATGCTGTGAACTGAAGTGGTCACAGAAGGGTACAACAGGCTTTGGCAGCACCTACGTTCCTAATATATATATTTGTTTCTTGTGGTCCAGAAACCAATGTTTATGAACTCTCATCATAATGTTTTGGTTCCTTCATTACAACAACTGTAGGTAAAATAAAATCTTAGATGAGAAAAGTTTTTAAAATATAATTGGTATACTTACAATTAATTGTGCATACATTCACATGCAAATCTGTAAGGAATTTCTTATTATTAATGTAAAATCAATACATGCTCACAAATGACTGAAAATTGCCAAAATAAAGGGCACCTTATAAAAGTAATACTAATTGGCACATTACTTTATCAACTGTAAGAATGACTCTCATCTAAAAATAACTCGTTAATATACAATGTAATTTATAAGATGTAAAACTATTGTGACACTTATATGAACAAGGTTCCAAATACATGTTACAATTAAATGTATGTTAACAAGTAACTAGGGGTGTGCGAATAGTGGATTTTGTTGCTTGAATAATTCCACTCTACAAATTACATAGAACATGAAGGGGCATTAACATATCAATACAAACCACTAATACGATAGTGGGGAGGACTATGAAGATCAGGGAAATTTTGAGGTAAAATGTGTGTAAAATATGTACGTTATTGTTATATTTTCGTATGTAAATACGTTAAATGCAAAAAGACCTAACCAAACATTACCTAACATCACAATATGTATATAAAGGGTACTGTTAGCCATCACATAATACTGCATTTCGTCGTTCTGCTGTGCAATTAAAATTGTGCATTACATATCATGAAGTTAGGTTGTATTCAGTTAGGTTTGCTATATATAAAATAGCTACACACACAGTGAGTAGGAAGTGGTGCATGCGCTCGGGTTCGTCGGGGTACCAGCGGCAAAACATGTACTCCGCTAGGTACCCCATGAAGTGCGGCGTTGTCCTGCCATACCGATGAAGACCGAGCCTCATATCCCGCCACACATGCTCTATTCTTTGGTTGTTCACTCCTGTATCGGGATCAACTAAATTCATTCAATGATTTACCCGAAGGTGCTCAAAGTCTTGCTCTGAAAGATAAGCGTGTTAACAGTAGCTTATAATTGTCGTTCCAAGCTCTATGGATTGCTTGGTTACGTTCGAAAGCGTCCTGCTAGTATGATCTTCGACAGGAACAAGAAATATACTATTAGTACGTGTCTCGATCCCGCCGAAAACCCACTGCCCCTGGACGATGCGACCCTTATTATGCTTACGCTTCCCATATTTAGCCTCATCTATCTCAACGAAAGAACCTCCCCTCCCCAATTTTATCCCTTGTCTCACGCATACACCAGTCAATCATCACCTCTCAACAAAAACCAATCCACGGCTGTAACCATACTAATATGACACATTCTACTAACAAACTTGGTGCGAGGATGTGCGCTTCACCTGTTTGCATTCATCTATGGAATCATACTGATTGTTTTTTTTTACGGGAATGTAACTGGATGAAAGAGGTTAATATTTAAATAGTGCTCTTGAGAAAAGATGGACATTTTCATTAGCTGAAAAGTTCAACTTAAACAAGCATGTGGACAGTAATCCTGGTATAACATGAACAGCAATTGTTCGTGATTTGGAAATCTACAGACTACTCTAAACTGAATCATTTCAAATCAGGACACAATTATAAAAGAATGCTCCACGCGATCAAGCACTGTGAGGAAGATACGCGGTGGGAAATATGAAGAGGCAAACGAGAGGCTGCTAGAGTGGTTTAGGCAAGTGCGTTCGCAAAATGTGTATGTAAACAGAACAATTTTGCGAGAGAAGGCAATGGAAATAGCCTTGAGATTAGGTGTAAACTATTTCACTCCTTCAAATGGCTGGATCGATAGGTTCAAGAAACGCACCAGTATTGTGTATAAGACGGTAAGTGGCGAGGGTGCTAGTGTTGACGAATCTGTCACAGAGAACTGTAAAACGACTGTGCTGCCCTTTCTTTTGCAAGAATATGTTGCAAAGAATGTATTCATTGTGGATGAGTGTGCATTCTTTTTTAACTTGCTTCCTGATAAAACAGTCTCTTTCAAAGGAGAAAAGTGTATAGGTGGCAAACGCTTGAAGGAAAGAGTCACTATTTTGCTGGGAGCATACATGGATGGCACCGAGAAGCTCCCTCCTCTTGTGATTGGAAAGGAAGCAAAACCCAGATGCTTTAAAAACATCAAAAGTTTGCCCTACTGGTACAAAAGTAAATTTTCCTTCAGTATCTACATTTTCTGGATGTTCAAAACAGGAAAATCATCCCTTTCTTGGATCACTGTTCTGCAAAACCAACAAAAAAAAGTGTACTCAGAAACATTTGTATTGAGTTCTTGCCACCAAATACTACAGCATGTCTGCAGTCTATGGATCAATGATCATTAAGAATTTTAAACATCACACAATCTTTCATAAGAGATTGAATACCTATCTTTAAAAGAAATTGTTGTGTAAAGTCCTATTTGTTATGTACTGTAGGCCTAACTAATATTGTTGCAACCAGAAGACAAACTTCCATGAAAAATTTTATATTAGGTGTTTTGCTTGTAGACAATTTTTTGTGCTTTGGTACCAGGAGACAAACTGCCACGGAACAATTGTGCTTGTTATGCATGTACAGTAATTGTTTGCTCATTTACTAATTTTATGATTTTGTAACCAGGAGATAAACTTTCATAAAGGATTATGTATTTTAAAATAATATTTGTATCGTCCATTTTATAAAGTTGTGTGTATTATGGTGCATACTTTTATATCTTTTGGTATCCAGTTTCTGGAATTTTTATGTTTTCCTCTTATAGTGTCACTTTCTTGTGGGCCCCTGAAGTACCTTATAAGAGGATTCCACTGTAATTGTTTTAATATATATGAAATTAAAAAAATTATGCCTTAATTATCTATAAATTTAAACATCACAACTGCAATACAGCATTATTTCTTAGAACTACTTTTTGAACTTTACTGCCAACATAACTAGGAGTGTGCATCCCAAGTCTGTGTGGTGACACCCACAGTTACACAAAAGCAGTTACGGGTAGCGGCAGACACTCCCTTCTCTTGATGAAAAAGAGTGCTTGGGCCGTGTCTCGTGGTTACTGAGGGCACTGGTTACCTTCTGTGACTTTGACTCGTTCTCCTTCATAACAGGAATAAGGCATAGGGCTGTATGGTGCAGGTTAGGTGCGAGGGTGAGATGATACATTGGAGGAAGGGGGGTGAGATTTGTGGGGCAGGTGGTTGAGGAGGTCCCTGACCCTCATTTTACAGTTTCCCATTGCTCGCTCTTGTGGGAGAGGGAAGTTGGTAGGATACTCCATTCATCCTCCAATCCTTCGTCCAGTGGGTCTAGACGTTGTGGCCATTATTTAAATGATTACTGCAACCAAAATTAAAATTAACATGTGTGGTGGTTAGACAAGGCCAACAATAATTTAGTGAATAATGAAAGATATTATTAAAGTTCCCAGAAGTGAGCATAAGTAAGTAATTGCCACGAGTCAAAAAATAATTAACTTTGACATATTTTCGATAAATAACAAACTTTATAAACGTTATTAGCATTACAAAAATAAAAGACATTGTGAAGAAAATATTTAAATTGTTTTAAATAGGTATTTAGTGCACAAATATGATTTTCTTTAACTGCCAAGACATTAATCATGTTACAAAAAGGTACAATAAAAAATATTATGCGATTATACGAGTTTCTTGCAGAATAACAAAATATTTTTATAAAAATCTTGAAATCTTCAAAATTTAAATATTAGATTGTTTGAATAAATTTCAAAAATGTGTGTTGGATCATAAGGTAAAGATGAGCTGAGATGGTTGGCGGAGACCAGGAAAACCAAAATCACCATGGTCGTTCCTTGATGAAAGTAGCAGGAGTCACAAGTACCATATCGCAGCTACGGGGTAGGACTGCAAGACTGCAGTCTTCCCCAAACTACGCCTCGGTTCAGTGGTACCGGGAACTGCCATTCTGTGATACTGCGAGGGGTGACTCTGCAACCTCCATAACTGAGGTATAAAATACTCTTTTAACGTAGAATTGCAGCACTGAAGAAACTACGTTTATTGTAGAACAAAACTACATAACCAATTTAGATATGCTTTGTCAAAACTACAAAAAAATATGTTTGAATATAATTTGAAGAAACTATATCTTGATCACAAGTAAAGCATTGAAGCCATGCACTCCATGACAAAAGTTGTTTACAGCTAGCCGGTAGGAAGAAGACTGCTCAGTCAATACGCTGTGCATGCTCAAAGCAGCATGCAGCTAAGCTTTGGGCACTTGCTGCTATAGTCAATTCACGACTGGAAGAGACTTTCTTGAAGCCCTGCTAAAGATTTACTTTCAAGCCCATTTCGTATCCTTCCGCCAAAGGTAAACAAACATTGCCATGTGACAGTCACATGGCAATGTTTACATGCAATGTTTACATTCCACTGTGTGTGTACATGAGTTCGTACATGCACGTGCCCATTATAAAAGTCATGTAATGTACATATTATTAATGGATATTCCACAAGCGTAAAGTTTTTAACCTTAAGAATTTCACACAAAAGAATATGCGATGCCAGCGAAAAAACATTTCATTTTATAAACCCAAAATGCGAGTATTTTTATGAATCGATAGTTGTTGTCTATTTGCAATCGATTGTTAGTGACTATCGATAAATTCCCGTACATCGAAGGCAAGATCATCAGTATTGATCGGAATTGCTACAGACGTTAAAATGGCGTGGTGGTTGAGTATGATGTTTCGCGCAATTGTAAAACGTTATTAAAAAATGGTTGTGACGGTTTTCGACAGGATGGCAGAGTTTGCGAGTGAAGGATTCTACGTCTTCGACAATGTGAAAACAATTCTTATATGCAAATACTGCAACGTTATAATAAAGAGGCAAAGGAAAGACACGTGCACGAAACACATGAAAACAAAAGAAATTAGAACTGAAAGTGAGCACAAATTAAAATCATACGTTATTAAAAACCAAATAATAAAGAGCGGATATTAGTAAAATAAGACAAACAAATGAATTATTATAGGTTAAACAAGATAATCGCACAAATTCTCTGGCACGTGTGTCAACAACACAAGGACTACGAAGGTTAGTAAACAAATGGCCGCGTTACTTTAACCTTGAGCGTAATCTTGTGACTATGCAAGAAACGATGAAATCTAAATGTGTTAGCATCACGTCATTAATAATTGGCATAATAAGATACAATTCTTTTCGACACCCATTTGTAAGCGATAAATTAACAATTACGTTAAAACTTTGGAACTATTTCCTCTCTTTGTGCTGGCAACCTGACGGGATAACTGTATCCGCGCTCGCCGCTGTTTGTAATGTTATATGCATGTCGCTAAAGGCTAGGGTGTTTTTTCAAAGGTTGATTTTCAAAAGTTTCTTCCAGTCGTGAACCGACTATAGATGGCTTAGGCCTACACAAATGGCATATTTTGAGGTGTTCGGCGCTTGGCAACTACATCAAAATATTGATGCGAGGTGAAAATTTGCAAAGTTGGAAGGACACTGCACAAAAAAAAATTTGTCGCCAAAAGCGGCAGTAAAAAGAGGAAATACACAACGTGTTAAGTACACATTTTGTGAGAAACTATGTGTGCAGTTAGGCTTCGCTGAAATGCATCGGAACTTGGGTGAAGCGCAATTCCTGTGAGGGGCTAAGCTGAGAAAATGTGAATTTAAGAAGGCCCTCGAGGAAGTTAAAATGAATAAAATTCACCAAGATAATTATCTTTCTTAAGGTCAATGAAATCTAATTGAAATAAAATAATATTACCAATTCAAATTAAATAAGTCTAATGAAATTGTTACAAATTAACCATAAAATGTAGTAAAAAATTATTGAAAATGGTACAACATGGAACGAACAGTTTGGTGAGTAGAGGCACGTCGCCTGGTTCCCTATCAGCGTTGCTAGTGTGGGCAGCCAGGTATCGTTCTCTGCAGGACTGTCCAGGGTTCAGACTAGGACAGACTGCATAGCCACTGCACTGGACACCAGCTGTGGAAGTTACCAAATAATGTGTACTATTAAAGATTAAAAGTGTACTTTGATGACATCATTATGCATGCTAACTCACAGGTAGAGTTGGAGCCCTTAGTTCGTAAGGTATTGTGTAGAGCTAGAGGTTTATTGTTAAGCTTATGAAGTCAAAGTTTCAGTACCTAAGCTATATTGGAAATGTAATCTCTGCTCAAGGTGTTGAGTCAGACAGAAGACATGTTGATGCTAGTCTGCACATGCCAGTGCCTAGAAAAAAGACAGACTTGTTATGCTTGGCCTAGTAAAATGTGTAGAAAGATTTATCCCTAATGTAACAAATCTCTGCTCCCTTGGGGCTCCTACACATAACAATGTGCTTTAGCAATGGTCGGATGAATCAGAATCTGCAGTAGCAGCTATAAAAAGTGGAACCTATTCTGCACGTGTATAGTAGGCATCAATTGAGCTAGAATTTTTTGGCTCTAAATTTCGGCATGCAAGATTTTATGAATTCACTTATGAGAGTTCAGTTACGGTTCACAGTGAGCATAAATCACTGGTGAGGAGCTAAACTAATTGACTCCATGTATTCAGAATATTCGTCTCAAATCGCTGTGGTACTCAGTGACTGTGATGTACCGACCAGGACAGAAAATGTATGTCGCAGATAGGGCTGAGCCGACACCGGTACCGATATATTGAAACCGGCCGATATCGCAATTATTGGAATTGTGCGCAATTCATGTTTAAATCTCCGATATTATAACCAATTTTTTGCCCTAAGAATCTAAGATGATGCTGTTTTCAACTTGCCATAATTGGAGTGGCTTAGCTCACTACTTGATTTTATTAAAATAATCACTATTTTTTAATTGGTTTTTACTAAAGTACCCAACTGGCTGTGTTTATTTCTAAAGCAAAATTAAGCACGTTTAGCATGATTGTTGTAAAGTTCTGCCTTTGTTACGTTTACGTTATATTAAAAATATTACAGGCTCACATGGTGGACGCCATGTTGTTTACGTTCGGCACTTGTTACTGCAGACTGTTTAAGTTGCCACGGCTTGCTCAGAGGTAGAAACACGAGACTCAGGTTAATTGAACACCAGTTACTTAAGAAAGAAGTTCCAGATTAGTTTGATATATATATTTATTTAACATTCTGCAACACAGTTCACAGACGCACAGACGGAGTTTCAGTATGCAGAGTACGAACCTTTACCATGAAATATACTATTGCAGTTAACAGTGCCACAGTCGTTTACTTAATGATGTTCTTAAAAAAACTGACCCGAAGAAACTTCAAATGTGGCTACCTCCCACACCGGCTGAGAAATTATATATTAAAGTCTAGTTGCCAATGTGGGGGTTCTAGTCCAGCCCGAACGCGGCCTATGCTAGCATTGCATGATACTTCTCGACTGCGCTGACCTGCCCTCACGGGCGACGTGAAGTAACTCTCCCTGACGACTGACTTGAATAAAACTGCTCTCAGGGCGACAGACAGACGCCTCTTTTTGTGCTGCCTATCACCCCCCTCTCCTGAGATAAGCGCCTGGCATCTGCCAGCAGCGTCATCACAAACTGCGCTGTGTCCCGTGCTCAACATGTTATCGACTGCTGCACCATCAACAGAAACTAACCTCTCGTACAACAAAAACTTGTTGACGTTGCCTGAAAATGTGCTGGAGGAACTAAAACTTGTCGACGTCGCTGTTAACAGAAACGAACTAATCTAATTAATGCTGACGTTTCCCCAAAAAACCAAAGTTCGAAACGAAACACCACCGGACTCCTGATAAAACGTAAACACTGCAAACGTCCTCGCGATAACCTAAACGCACACGTCTGCCGGATAAACTATCACGGGAAACGAGCCACCACGGCTTTAAACTTGAACCCGATAAAATTTACGAAGCTTTCCAAAGCTTCAAACACACGAAAGAATTTTACACCCATGTCCCGAAAAATTATGAATATTGCGTCATTACATTGTATACAACAAAACAATAGTAGCCTCATTTGCGTTTACTGAATTTTATCTATGTAGGCAAGCTTGCAGCATGAACAAAACTTAACATTTAATCAACACATATATATTATTAACAATAATTAATATTTACGATTACCTCCAAAAATATTTTGTCTTAATAGTTTCACGACAAACCGCGAACACGGTGACGCATAAAAAATAACTTATGTAATATTGTAACGTTGGTTACATGCTGCACATTACTGCCGCCTAGTGGCACCATTACGACGGTTTGTCCTTTTTTTTTTTTTTTTTTTTTTTTTTTTTTGTTGGTTTTGCTGATTTGTTTGCTGTTGCTGTAGTAATATGACGGTGTTAGGTTACGGTACGAACACGTTGAAATTATTTACGTGTGCCAGCAATAAACAAATAATTAGGCTGGAAAAAAACTGACTTGTGGAATTTTTTCATTGTAAGCAACACGCAAGAATGCAAGGCTGTTTACAATATTTGCAAATGTTTGGTTTCGGGAGGCGGTACATCATTGAGGTCGCATAGTACCACAAACTTAAAACGGCACCTTAAATGTACGGACCATTTGAAGTGTAATGTTTTCCTGCTTTAATTTTGTTTTTGTTAGATTTAATAATTAAAAATCATTAATATTTCTCACTAGAAAATATTTTAAGTTTGTTAGTGTTGTGGCAGCATCACATGGCAAGCTAATATCTTGNTTTTTTTTTTTTTTTTTTTTTTTTTTTTTTTTTTTTTTTTTTTTTTTTTTCTCCCAACCACACTTCCAACATATTTAATACTTTCTACCATATTCAACTGCATTCAACTTTTCTTGCTGTGCTCCCTATACCATGTCATACTTTCATTTGTTATTGGCATTATTTTCTCTGAATGTCACATAAATAATACTTGAAAAATGCAGTTGAAAGTCTTAAATGATATAATATATTTTGATTGGTAACTTTATTAATTAAGGGGTTGCAGTGGTGTAGTGGTCAGACTACTTGCCTCCCATTTAGATGGACCGGGTTTGATTCCTGGTGAGGGCGTTCCTGGATTTTCGCATGTGAGAATTGTGCCGGATGATGCCACTTGTTATTGGGTTTTGTCTGGATCTCCAGTTTCCCCTGCCCTTGCATTCCAGCACTGCTCCATACTCACCTAGCTTCACCCTCGTTGGCTCTCAAGACACCAATGTTAAGGGCCACCCAAATCTCTCCACTCTTTACTTAATAAATTCGGCTTCTGCAGGATTTGGATATAGCCAAAAATAGGATGGTCGACCCCTACTTTTGACTAAGAAAACTTTCTGAAAGTGCAAAATTATGTGTACAGAGAGTACAAAATTAGTTAAGATAGAGTATCCATACTTCTGAAGAGTTCATTCGGTTCACAATCCCATAGTGGTGTGTGAATTCTTGTGCACAGTCAGCTGACATATAGCAAATATGTGATGCTGACACTTAATAGTTTCACAGTTGTTGTTGTCGTACAGTATTCCCTGCTACCAATGTAGTATCTGCGAGTTTGTGGCACCAAGAACTACCCTTTGGTTAATGTTTATGTACGGCATTGTTTTTAATAGAGTTCATCTCATGTTTTGTCATAAAACAAATGCAGCAGCAGTGGGACTAACTCGTAAGTGTTGTGTTGGGCCTTGCAGTGCAGTCACAACAGCCCAGAGTCGCCTACTTCCCCAGTGGGCCGATCATCGCATACTAACTCGGGTACCACTAGCGTGCCGTCAGAACTGGATGCCATCGGCTCGAGCTCTTCAAGCTCGGACAGTGACGAGGGGTCTCACAGGGTGCAGTGCTCGCCGTCATGAGGAAGCCGCTGCCTTGCAAGGGGTTGTCACATCTGCCATCTCCAGTGTTATGTTCCATGTAGGCACTAACCTCACTAGTCACTTTCTTGTGGAATCAGTTTTAATTTTTGCCTAGTTTTTTGAATTTTTCTTTTTCCACATCTGTGAAAAATATAAGGTGGTCCTAGTTTTCTCAATTAACTATCATTATGTGTGTGTGTACCATATGAAATTTTTTAGGATGTTTCTACAGAACTTCACATTTACTGGATTGTAAATTCTTTTTCAATGTTTCTTTAACTCTGGTAGGAAAATAAATGAACTATATCATGATTTGTTTAGTTTTGGCGCTGTTAATTCCCTGGAAATTTTTTTTGGAAGTTTAAACATTGTAAAAATAATAATTATATGTATTGATTATATAGGTAGTTGTGTGGAGAAATTTCACTAAGGATGAGATTTCCTTTACAATTTGTTATATCATCATTTTGTAAAAAAAATTGTGCTTTGGTATTGCATTATTATGCTTGTGGCCTGTTTAGTTGTACGCACTACTGTCGAACCAGATATTTATGGCAGCACATTTATTATGTTAACTTGGTTACATTTTAAATTGAAGGATGTCAATTGCATCTGTACGTGAAATTCATATGGTACTGTAGTTTGTAACTGAAAGCTAATAGAGGTTTGTGAATTGAGATGTAATCAACCTTTGCTCACAAACAAACATGAAGAAATTGTTGTGATTAAATTTTTATGAAAGAAACATTACAATTTCATTGAAATAACATTGCATGTTGCATTATATTCTCTCTATTTTAGATAAAAGAAAATATTTGAAAACTTAACATTTTTTTGTTAGCTTGTAGGTCAGTTCTATTTGTTGTGGGTTTGTTTGAAGATGTGACCTATAATTTTGTTAAGTTGTGGTCAGTTTTGTAATATTGAAGTTTTTCATTATGAAATTGTTTTTATTTATTTTCTGATTTTGTGTAAATAGTAACAAAATTTGCTGATGTTAATTTGTAGCTTACTAGGTGAAAAGTGCAAATAAATTGAAGTTGTATATATATATATTAAAGTTATGTTGTGCATGACGTTAAGAGTTATAGATACAAAGCTGTTTTACATTTTCCTTATACTACACTGTCTAAAGTTCTGATGTACGATTATAAAGTATTGGTACATAATAAATATTTTTTAATCAAGTTAAAAGTAGTTTTGAGTACTGAAACAAATATTGGTATGCATAAGCAAAAAAAGTTTTATTAGGGACAAGATTGTATGGTATCATTTTAGCTCAGTTTTGTTGAAAACATTTAATATTTCAGCATTACTGTTTTCATTTTCTATAGTTAACATTTTAACTACAATACTACAGTAGACTCCCAATTTTACAAGGTGCAAAGGTTCCCGAGAATGATTTTGTAAAATAGCATTCCTTGTAAATTTGGAACTGACTTATTTTGGCCCCTTAAAAAAAAAATCATAAATTGTGTTTACAGTGTGTTTTTTAAGTGAAGGCCATGTTTAATTGTTTTGGGCATTCGATCAACATGGCTGTTAGGGGTAAATTACCTGGTAATTTTGCAAACACTATAACATAAAAAATTATCTGAATTTTTATGCAAAAATTAAAAAATTATAATTTTTTGCATTTGTAGCTACAAGTCATGAGTAGTGTATTTTCGTTAATTCTGATTTTGTACCTTAGAGCTGCTTATTAAAATGAATTTTATGTCCCTCTGTTGGTTTTAATGTGAAAACAGATTTGACTGGTTTACTTTCCATCATGTGTATTTATGGCCATAGATAACATAAGTACATGAAATGTGTAATTTTGTGTGAACATTTCAGTGCATGGCTCAGCAAAAGTGTATTATTTCCTCACGAAACATGACATTGGTTGGTGCTACTTACTTTAATAGATGTATGGTAGACATGAGCACAAACTCACTCTCTAAATTTTGTCGATGTGGCTCGTGCCAAACATTTTGTTGCATGTTTTATTCAAAATTTATTTATTTTTCATGAGCCTGCGGTGAAAAAAAGGTTCACATGCATTTCTAACCTAGAGTATATAAGTAAATTGAATCGTCATGTGTTACTATCCTATATTTTTATAATATATATAATCTCAATTAATGAGTGCAACAAATTATGTTTGTTTAAAATGCCTAAAAACATTAAGTATATGACAGCGTGCTTAGTTTCGGTAGTGATGGTTTTTGTGTGTCTGGTGCATTAAAATTGATGTGCAAATAACCCAGTTGTCTATTGCTGTTTTGATAGTGCAACAACATAAAGGTAGGTTTCTCTAACTTTTTCTGTTTGTGCAAGGCTCTTAAATTCACTTTTAGAATTGTGTGCAAATTGTTTACATTAATCCTTTCACATAACAGTATGTATGCCCTTGTCAGTGCACTGTTACCGTTATTCCAGATATTTGGTTGTTAGGCACAATACTAAATCTAAAGGAATATGACGTGGAATTTTTTCAGTTTTGTCTGTTAGTAGAAAGCAGTGTGATGTTTTTAAAAATAAATGTATATTTCTCTGGAAACACTAAGTTTCACTTGCAGAGTTATTTTGCAATTTGTGGTCGGCAAAGAATAGTAAAAGTATTTGAAAAACTGACATTAATAATATAACGTATTATGTTGACGCGTGACGTCAGTTGGTTGACGGCAACATCTCGGTCGGGCAAGTTTTGACGTGTGTCAGAGACACTGGCAGATATCACTGGCTGACCGGGCCCCGCCCAGTATACAGTACAGGGCGCATGGCGACTCGGCACAAAGTCAAATGCAGGCTTAGCAGTCCGGCGAACTGAGTGGCACACAGTCACGCCTAGGGATTAGCAATCCCTAGACGGAACGTGCCTGTCTCTGCGGAATTCGATTACAATCGGGTGCAGTCGTCCGGCTGTCTTGATCGAGGACTGAAAAAGGGAGCTGGGAGGTGAGGTCTATCCAGCTTGCAGGCGGCTTGAGCTCGTTCCTGGGGGGTTGTGCTGCAAAGTGCAGTTGGGGCTGGGTTGTAGCTCCAGTTTGCTTTGGAGGCCGTAGTTGCCTTCCTTCCTTGCCACTTCGCTGGGTGTATGGCATAAAGGTAGGTACAAGTATCGGCCTCATCAGGGGGAAGCAGGCGACGATGGTCCCTATGTAGGTGTAGAACTAAAGCCGAAGCTGAACTAACCCAGAGCTGTACCCATTTACGCCAACCGGCAACACGAGGTGCGGTGGTTAGAGAGGTGGGTTTACTATGAGTGTCCGACGACGACGTTGAGTGTGGGTCCAAAGGTGGGCAGACTTCCAGAACCAGTCCAGCATTCCCTCCGGCAACAGTTCAGCACGGTGGATGGAGTGATGGCCGGACTGGCTGACTATTTGATTGTGTTACTAGTGGTTGTGACTCTACCCTACTGCACACCACGTGCACAGTACGAGTGGCCATCGACTGGGTGTGTTTGGTGTTTATGCGCTTGGTTAAGGGAGCCCGTAGTCCTACACTAAGTTCGGTAATGAGTTTGTCAACGACGCAGTCTCCAGCTTTACCCTGGTGGGCTGACATCTACAGAAGATAAAAATCAGTCACCCTTAGAAACTAGTATGCAGAGGTTTGAGAGAAAACTTACTTATTCCACAAGGAATAAACACGGTGGCCCGTATTGCCTCCTAACTAACCAAGAACTGACCGAAAGTAAACTATGTTAACCAGGTGAAGGGGACCTCGGTCTGACCTGAACAAAGCAGATGCAGCTAGGTAGGTATTACTACTACTGTCCCTAATTATCTCAATGCCATTGTCTAGCAGGGACCTTGGGGGCAACTACCAGAAAGGTAGTGTGGTTGCCGTAACCAAAAGGGTGTTTGGCAGTTCCAGGAGTTTCGAAAACTTCTTTGGGGGTAGATGGTGACGATCTGGTAGAGATTCTGGGAGACGATGTTGATATCAGCAGAGAACCCCAGCACACGAGATGAAGCGAGCTGCTGGAGCTGAAGAACACCTCGGCGGTGCAAGGCCTTGCATTCTACCTGCCTGCTGTCTCGTCTGAGGTGCAGACGGTAATGAGGTCCGCCTCTGGGCGGAGCTGCGTTCTCTAGCATCATCCCTTGTGGAACTCTCTCTCCCAAGAAAGCTGGGTTGGCTTCTGTAGCGCTCCTCTTCTATGTGCTGGGCTCGGAGTTGTGCCACGCTGCGTGGCGTGTCACTTTTACTATCTGCTTGGAGCAGCGCTGCCGTCTGGCTGAAGTGTAGCGCTGTCTCTCTAGTGCTGCCGTCTGGCTGAAGTGTAGCGCTGTTTCTCTAGTGCTGCCGTCTGGCTGAAATGTAGCGCTGTTTCTCTAGTGCTGCCGTCTGGCTGAAGTGTAGCACTGTCTCTAGTGCTGCCGTCTGGCTGAAATGTAGCGCTGTTTCTCTAGTGCTGCCGTCTGGCTGGAGTGTAGCAGTGTCTCTCTCCAGCTCTGCTGGCTAGCTGGGTGAGTGACCTGCTAATGGGTTCTTCCCCCCTGGGGATAGCAGTCGCGCGTTAATAGCCCAGTGTCAGATGATTGCACGCATCCCTTCGTTTCTTACATAATAGCTAACAAATGTTATACGGACCACCTACATAAAAATAAAACACAGGACCCTCAAAACATACAAAAGCACTGCAAAATATTTACAATAATTTTCAAATTTAAAATTACCTTCTCTTCCGTTGGAAAGTTGTGGTTTTAAACAGGTGGTCTCTGGACTAACTATTCTTTTCCTACAGGGAAGCCCTTGCTGTACAAGAAGTCCCGATTCACTGGTTACACTAGGATGTCTAGTGCATCTGGTTATATATATACACTGTTGCTATTTTGGCAAATTACATCACATAACACTTTGTCACCAGGCTACAGTCTGCCTTTATACCTCTCATTCACTTTCAACTCGCATCTTAAATAACTGCTGTTTCAATATATATATATATATATATATATTACACTGGTAACTGGGCTTATTTAATTTGTATTCACACAGTGGCTATGGATGAGCTTTTGACAACTTAGTCTGTCCGTCACTGTCCTTGGCTGAAGCACGTGTTTTACATGGACAACCCCGTTTCCTCACGGCCGCTTATCGAAGGTACGGCCAGGTGAATCTTGAAGTGGGCCGCCATGGGGACTTCCAATATCGGCCGAGAGGTGCCGTGGCAGGCATCTCCCTTGTCGGCTGGCTGCTGGGCCTGGGTGTCTGTTCTGGCGTCCTCCGATGTAGCGACCTGGGGTGTGACCACGCCTTCTGGGTTGGTGCGTTCTGGGTGGTCGTCTTAGGCAGAGGCTCTTGGGACTTCTCTGCCTCGTCGGCTTGGCGTGGCTCATCTCTCTCTTTGGGATGGGGCTGGGCGATAGAGGTTGCTGGCGGGGCTCCCTGTCCAAGTGACTCCGCCATGAAAGTTCGTTTCCAGTGGGAGTCATTCTGCCGCGTCTGGCAGCTATCTTCCAGACGAAGTCTGTGGGCATCGAGGGCAAGGTCTGGAAGGACATTGGCCCTCGAAGTAGAGATTATGGTTCGACCTTAGTCAGAGTGGGTTGGTGGCTCCTCCGGTTGGCGTCTGGTCGTTGTTCTGGCTCTTTTAAGGTAGGGGCTTGAACTCGGGGGGGAGGGAGGTGATTTCTAAGGCTGGGGGTCGTCCTCCCTTTCTTAATCTTCCTCTGCTTCTGGTTCGAAGGCCTCAACCTCGTGGTCTTGAGCTCTGCCGGGGCAAGGGCGTATCTACCCTCTGCTTACCTTTCGGATTCGTCGCCTGGCATCTTCTGCCCAGTACACGTTATCCTGGCATCCCACAATGGTATAGGACCCTTCCCACTTATCTATGAAGTCTACGCTGAACTGACTTCAGGCCTTACTAAGTGGGTAGCTGCGGGTACTTCCAATCTATGTACTGTGCCTGGGCATCGCGCTCCCTCGTTCGGGCTAAGGCGGCCGGGCGGACGTCCTCGGGTTGGGGCATTTCCGTGGGCGTCTGCTCCCACTGCCTGTCACCTGGATGACAAGGTTCCGTCCCAGTATGAGCTGGCTGGGGTTGATGTTTACGGCTGCGTTCATCCTTAGTGGCTAGATGCATCCAGGCTGTATGTGGTCGACAGGGTTTTGCTGTAGGTTAGGTTACGGAATAGACCTTACCTCAACAACATGCCTCGCAGTTATTGACGTACTGTCGCACATCATGGCTTATTCAGTCCCATATGTATCTTACTCCAATGTCTCGCACCATCTCCTGCCACCCTGCGGGTGGTCATAGTGGTGGCAGCAGAGGTCCGCCCTCAGGTGCCTGGGTATCCAGATCTTCCACCGAGCCCCTTGTCCGCTCCGGGACCAGACGACATCGTCCCGTAGTTTGAAGCTCTGGGGCATGTTCTGAAGAAGATGCTGAATTTTTTGGTCCTTTTGTTGGTGGTAGCTCGAAGTCCAGCTGGCGTAATAGGGCGTTGGGCAGGTAGTTCGTTTTGCCAGGACAGTGTTGCACCTCAAAATCAAATTCCATGAAGAACATTTCCCACCATCTGAGCTTTGCCTTGACATTCTTGGGTTCGCGCAGCCATTAGAGGGCTTGCGGTTATCCGGCGGGGTTCTCTTGGTATAGGACGGTCCCCAGCCCATTTTGGCAGGCATCCGTCTGAGTTATTAGTGGGCTCTTCCCTTGTGATTGATAGAGTTATGCGATATGCTGGAAACTCTGCTTCAGGGCTTGGGAGACATTGCAATGTTCTTATCCCCACCGTCAAAGAAACATGAATTTTTTGAGACAGAAAATCCACACTGTATTTGTGTTATGTTATGGTCCATCACCCTCCTATTAAACAGCCTTCCACTGGTGTGTGTCAGGCATGACGTCTTGTTCGCCTAACAAGAGAGAGAGGGAGAGGGAGAAAGGAAAGCAAGCGGCTGAAAAACTTTCACTGCCTCCCTTAGCTGGCCAATGGACCCTCGTCAATGTCAAGCTGGTAGATTATCTCTGCAGGGTGGAGCTTGGGATAAAAACTACAAACTTTGTTTGAAAAATAGTGTAAGTTGAGCATCTTTTCCATTGAGGTTTTACTTTTCCAGCATGCTTCCTTCCATGGGAAAACTTTCAAAAGGCCGGCACAACTCTACAACCACTCAAACAGGAATGTAAATTATTTGCAATTTTTGCATAAGATATTCGAATGTGAATAATTCGTAAATTACTATTTGCAGCTTTTCGAATATCAGTACACCCTTATTAATGATACTGACTGCTGGTTTTGATACTAGTTTCGGTGGAAAAAACACTTAGTGATAATCTTCAACTTTTCTCTTGAAAAATTTTTTTATTTGAAGATGAAGTCGAAGGTACAAAAGTCTTTGATTCTACTAAACTTCACAACATAATTTGTCACTAGCACTTCTCGATGGTCAATAAAATGGCAGGGCCACAGCACACAACAAACCCTTTTACAAAACGACATACATGTGTCAATAATTCATTCCACTGAGGAGACTGTTCTAAAAACGAAACCTATGTCCAACTACATTTAATGAAATCAGCAAATTCAAAACTAATTAAATACATATAATCTTCAGACACCACCAGCAAGGAGTTCTCGCACATAGATAAATTACGATGGATGAAAGCTCAATGGCAATGGCATTTCACCAAGTGGGTGGAGACCTTTCACATAAGTATAATGTTCGCATGCTCTACCATAATATTTCTAAATGTTTTTAAAGCCCTGGCTCTTAAAAACTCAAAAGAATTGTGTATTATTCTATGAACATAATTTTAACCATAAATGTTATCATTAAATTTGTACATTATAATTTTTCATGTTGAGTATTATTTTATTCCATAATCATTGCAAAGATTGTCAACATATGCATTCCACAATGACCTTCAGCTGAGACAGTACCATTGTGCTCTAATCGCAGTCCCAATCCCAACA